>JAQGAP010002433.1:0-15192 GCA_034697805.1 Orchesella bifasciata | reverse complement strand
TATAGTAATGGTAGCTAAAAGCAAGGTAAGATAATAATAAAAATACATTATGCTAAGCGAGTGAAGGTTCTCCTCTCCTCTCTCCTTTGACTTTTCTCTCTAGTGGCAAATGTTGGGTAGTCAGAATGGAAGGGAAAATAAGAAGAGTAACGACGGCGGAAAACTGGAGAGAAAGGGAGAGTATGTCAGTTGAAAACGATGTCTTCTCCAAGATAAGTAAACATCACATTATATTTACCTAAAGCCAGACTAAACTTGCTAAAGAAATTGCAATCTACCTTTAACCTTATAATGGTAATGCTTACATAGCTCCATCAACTCAACCTCTTGCGTCTGCTTATCAGAAAACATTTTACAGTTAATAAAATCCTTGACATTTCCCAAAACTACAGTTTTACGTATTTCAACACATAAATGGTAATTTGTAGACTGCTCCATGTCAACTCTTGTGCATAGACATTTTTTTAAACATAATTGTTCCATATTGTGTAGATTCAATTCGAAAGAAAGTGGAGAGCCAGTTTGGAGAAAATGTTGGCAGATAAATTGAGAAGAGTGGAAAAGCAGAGAAAGGAGCTAAAAGCCACATAATATCCCAACGACCCATGAAAAGTATCAAACAATCCTTCGTCTGGCTCGCTCCCTCATGGCTCAATATAAATTGACAGTCTGTCATTGGAAGTCACGGCTAATTTAAGTCACTCTCCCATTTCTCAAAGCAAGGCAACTATTGAAGCGCCTATCTCCCTATTTCTCCTCTGGCTCGACCTCCGAAAAATCAGTTTTCTTAACTTATAATGCGCAATACTCAAGCACTTGAAAGTTGTTCATGTGAACAAAACGCCGAGTTTTTATCCATTTACAAAAGAAGTAGAGAGTCAAATGAAATCATAGTGAAACCTAATAAGTTGCATAGATATACAGGCATAAATGCATAAAAGTGTTATACAAAACGGCGAAAAGTCGAGAAACAAAACACCATGCTAACAATACGGCACCATCAAGGTGGTATCCTGCTGACTTTTAACAGCAGGGATTTTTTGCCTGGTGTCAGACGAAAATGAATGAAAGAATGAACTGAACACCCTGAAAATTATTAATAAGCCCACCGTGTATGAGGGAGAAGTGAAGAAGAGCACAATTGCAAATGGTAGAAAAAGTTAACCCTTTTAGATCTTCGCTTACTTCAGCCAACAAAAGTTGTTATCAAATACGATGTGTATAAGATTGAAATGTTATTATGCTCCATACACAGTTCTCTCAGAGTAAAAGGAGCTGGCCTATGTCTCCGACCGAACACACAAGCACACACTATCATAATATCTACGAAAGAAGTTACTCTGAATGACTAAATGGCCGTGACTGCTGCATGTATATGCATACATACATACAGACATATGCAGTTTGTTACCCAACCTACAGCTTTTAATGAGTTCACCTGAACCTAACAGTAACGTCAAGAAACAAAAAAAAATAACAAAAGCGGCAGGGAATAACGTAGTTCTTTTTTACGTGAAGTGTTTCATTCACTTTTGACCTGTTCTTTAAGTATAACGGGAAATTGTGAAAAGGACGAGAGAGAAAGCAAGTCGAGAAGGAGAAAGACTTCTTAAATATTTACAAAATGTTCCACCGTAATTAAAAGGGAGAAGGATCTCAGGTTCACTAGCTGAAAAACATTTGTAGGGTAAATGAATCTTCGTGCTTAAACAATGGGAAAGACCGAATAATAAAAGACGGCCGGTTGGCTGAGGCGTGCATGAATCTAATCGTACACAATGTACCTACCTACTTCGCCTGTATTGGTGTAGACACTCGAGCAAAGAAAGAGAGAGGAAAAATAAGAAATGGTTGAAAAAAGAAAATACATTTTGGGTTCCTAAGGCTTCTGACAGAATAGAGGAGAAATCAACATAATATTAATTTTGTTCCTGGTGGTAATGTCACAGAGATGGAGTTGGAGTGTCGCAGTAACTAAAAAATAGCTAGGACAAAGTTTGCTTCTTTCCCATTTATACCATTCGATATGAAACAACTCCCCCAAGTTCGAAAAAATGGAGAAAAAAGGAAAAAGCAAGGAGCAAAGTGAACAATCTGCGACCAACAGTAAATAAATATTTGTCTGCTGGATTTCCATAATTGAAAGTGACCTGTAATTGAGATATAAATTTTCGACTTGTCATGCCACCCAGAACATTATTCATCTGATGCCAAGTACAAAAATGGTAGTCGCTCCAGCGTTATAGGTATATGGGTAGTCTAGGAATAGGTAGATTATATTAAGTTACATCCTTGCTTTCCAGTCACGTTTTTCGTCCAACAAACACAACAGTATTATTGCCTTTCTCTACCGGAAAAAATGTTTTCCATATGTATTTTTCTTCCCAAAAAACACTATCATATTTTCCCTGGCTAAGCCCACGAGCTCATATTATTATAGATAATAATCCTCCTATGTCACGAGATAGCCCACATCTTCATCGTCATCTTGGGATTTTTCGTTTTCGTGTTTTGGAAGTCATACATCAAAATGGTCAAATGGAAAAGAATCTTTGAGGAAACTCATTCGGACAGATAATTCAAAAATGGAGACGGTCTATGGACAGCGTTGTTTCCACCTCACATTTTTCAATCTCATGGTAAGTATGAGAGCCTATATATCACGTAGGCTTTAAGATACACCATAGTAAGAATAAGTCCAGACATTTACGACGTCCAGTGTAATAAAAATCCTTTCGAAAACATTATCCATTTCAATGGAAAGGTTCAACGGAACGGCAGATATTTGCTTTGGCAGATGTTTATTTCACACCAATTTGGAGGCAGAGAACAGCAACGCGTGTATTCTCAGTTTTTACACATTTTAGAAATTACCATTGTATTTGATTTCGTGATAAAAAGCTGATTATCTGTGTGTAATTCAATTATTAGCGGAAAGCGATTAAAGCATGATAACTAGCATAATTTGGCTATAAATTTGTGTGTTAAATCCAGCACTTAATTCTGAACATCTGTAGTTAATATAAATGGCTTTTGAACGCATAAACGAACAAAAACACTTATTTTGTACATAAAACATTTAAATCACGGAACACCAATCTAATTGCGCTTATTTAGGCTTTCAAGCATCCCCCAATTGGTTTTTACGGATCCATCCGAAAAAAGAGGAAGTTAATTTAATGGTAAGGTGAAAACCAATTTAAATGTGTACCCTGCATGAACATAGGGCAATAATACTGGGGCATTTTAATCATATTCAAAGTAAAATGAAGAGAAAGCTCTATTGGATAAGGTATGTGATCATGTATGACGGCCAACGGAGTCCATAAAGGGAACCAACGGAAAGACAAGAGAAGAAGGGAAAGTAAAAGTAAAGTAAGTTTAAGTATTCGGGGAAAACAATTTATATTCTGCGCGAATAATACCTCATATTGACATTTAAAATTTATAATTTCTTCTCAGCTTGCAATGCAATTGGAAACACTTTTGAGAATACTTTTTGGAACCAATCGTTTACATGAGCTGAGCTACGGCTGCTGCTGCTGTTTCCCTCTTTCACACAAACATACCGTAAAAAGAGTTCCCTTTGCAACACTCTCTCATGCTCATGTAAGCTGGTATTCACATTCAACATTCCTTTTTTTCGGTTGCTCCTCTGCTTCTCCTTACTTGCTAGTCATACGATGGACTATTACACACGTTGGGTGAGTAACTATTATGAGTACATACTAAGCTTCTCTTTGTGTGAAATACGTAGTTTTTTCGTGTTTCTTCTTGAAAAAAAGGCATCAAGTGAATTTTTCATTGCTCAAGGGGTTCATTAGTTGATTTCTCTACAGGTTTCCCACATTATCCTTATGCAATTCTCCAGTTCAAACTGTCTGAAGATTCCCCTACTTCTCAACAAAATAATATATATAGCAGGCGCGCGCTAGGTCTCGTTATTTTTTTTCGTGTGTGCTGTTCCTTCTTTTGTTTTTTTAAAATTACACTTGGTGCCAAGTCAAAGAATTATTTGTGCACCAATCAAGTGTTTAATTTTACCGCTGAGAATGAAACTGGAGGCAGGAGAAAGGGAAAAATAGGGAGGAAAAGGGAAAAAATTGTTTGACATGCAGAACAGCAAAAATTGGACAAAAAAACTTGCATGCTAAACAGCTCCATTTTCGTTTTCAAAGGGATTAAACTCATTTTTCTTACAAAAAATGAGCCATTCTGGAAAAAAACAACCTTTTGGAATTTTTGTTTAAAAAAAAAGAGTCTAATTGAAGAGTTAAGTATGCACCTCTATTGGGCACATGCTAAGTATGTGTTTGCTCATGAAAAAGTTTCGGAAACTCTCTGACATGCCATTGAATTGAACACCCGACTTAACTTTTGCACAACAGTTCTCGAAAGTAATTGAGAAAACTGACAATAATCTATTTGCATTCAATTTCAGAAGTAAATAACTCTTTCTGTATTTTTGGAGTTTGGCTTACTCTCACAATTTCTGCTCATAGACAGATTAGTAGAGGGAAAACAGAGCTGTAGAAAAAATCTTTTTTTTTTGCCCAATGATGATTCTGAGAGGCAGCAGTGACTGGTGTTAAATTATGAATCATGTTAACCTGAATTTAAATTCCCTAAAGTCTGTCATAAAAGGCTGTGAAGGAACTCTCATAGATTCTAATGGAATCCGGCCGATTTTCAAACTATATTTCCTGTTGGAGTTGGAAAATGCTCTTGATAATAATTTGGAAATAAAGCTTCAGTCTAGCTTGCTCTCTCCTCTTCCCTCTTGCCTAACAACACTTTTCCGGTTTCCGTTGGCTTTACAACTAGCAAAGCAACGAAGGAAAAATATTTATATATGAAACTTAATGAATAGTTAATGATGGAGCGTTTTTTTAGAAAAAAATGAATGTACATATTGTACATGACATGGGAGTAGAGTTACCTTTTGTATCAGTCAGTCAGTCAAAATGTTGTCATATACATAAATCCAAGTGGTAACCATTGACTATTGTGTATTTGCAAAGTTGGGTTTATATAGAAAAAAAAAGTAAAAAAGGTATGCATGACTGTAAAGTATTTGCACGAGGGATGCATCATTCATCCTACTTGATCCTAGGAACCAGCATCATCATGAGGGCCCGTCAGTTCACGTACCGTCTCATGTGCCTCTAAAAGGTAAACTTGTGCCATAATTTTTTGTTTCATGAGTTGGGAAAAATCAAAGGAATTGTATAAAAAAATTAGATGGTCTCTCACTTAATCGCAGATAGGTATATTATTATAAGTTTTAAGTTAGAATCGTATGAATGGGCTAGCATCAGTAAATAAATGGACATCCTATTCGTAAAGCACACGAACTTATGCAATCATTTATCTCCGTTATCCCTGCAGCGCATTGCATTATATTTCCCTTGCTGGATGAAATTGAATCTTAGAAAAATAGTGTGTGTGCGAGAAAAAAAGGAAACTCAGGAGAATGTAGAAAATGTTGGGAATCAGAAGACGAAAAAAAGACATAGTTGAACAAGCAAATAAATGGATAGTATGGTCGGATGAGCGGACGTGGGACATGCTTGTTTTCGTTTTGATGTGCCAACAGCGTTCGTTGCCACGTGCCGAAGCAGTAAACCATGAAATCCGACCGGATAGCGTGCACTAACATTTTGGTTTGCTACATCCTGCCAGTTCTGCCCACCTAATTTTCATTAGCATCTCTGTACAACGTGCATTTTACTCAAAATACAACAGTAGCAATCCGGTAATACGCCAGAAGCGATTGAAATTGTTTCGAATCGTGATGAAAATGATACATTGGGATGCTCCAGTTTTTTTTCCTTTCTTCCTCTGTTCTTTTCCAGCCGGAGTCCAATCAGGCGACTGCGGGCCGTATGCGAAATATTTCAGGGTGCCTTGCCGGAGTTGTTGGCTGTACACCAGTTCCGGATCGGATGTACTCATGAACTTCTCGTTTGAGAATTACTTGATTCTTGCACCATACCCTTTATTCAACCAGATCCTCATCAACATCCATCCACCCATCCCACAATTTTTTGGGTGGTGATCGCGTTCTCCGGTTTTGAGTAACAGCGTCAGCTCCTTTTCATTATGATTCATCATCATTTAAAAGATTCCGTTATGAATTTTAAGTACATGGGATGATGACCAGTTAGCCACAATATTTCAAAATGAAACACGAACCGACAATAAATGACAACTAGTGATGAGTCAACTCTTCTTTTTAATGGAAAATGACCATTCTCTCTATTGCTCATGCACAGACTATTTTTTTAAAAAACAGAGTGAAAGAAAAAACTGATAATTTTCATAATGACATAAGGTGCGACGTAACGTCGAGCTCATCTTTTTTTATACTGACACAGAAAACACACACTCTACTCCATGGTGCACGTTTCTACTTTCATTTCGTGCGGAATTTGCATGTTAGGTATTTGATTCGATGCAAATGCTGATAACCAACTGTTCAACGCTCCTCCGTTCGTCCAGGATAAATAATCGGAAGTGAAGTGAAGCTCTCAATTTGATGATAGCAATGTTGTGGTTAGCATTACACTCCACCTAATAATACGTGAAACTTGGAAGGAAGGAAGCGAAAAGGAGAAAGAAAAAGAAAAAAGGGGGAGAGCACCAAAGTATCATCAACTTCGTTGCATGATACACACACAAAGCTCCTCTCCAAATACTAAGCTAAAAAGACTCTATACATACAGCAGTGTATTCTAGCTCCAACCGACATGAATAAGCATATTATGAGTGTAATCGATTCATAGGGTACACCAGCTCAGCACGTTAAGCAAGTTAGTGAAGTTTCCTAATGATGATGATGATGGTGATGAGCAAATGAATTGGAAAAAAGTAGAGGGTAGCGTTTTTATCTGGAGGGTTTGGTTCTCTCACGAACTGGGTATTATGATAATGAAGAAAGGTAAGATACTTTGTTTTTAAAATGGAGCAAGGACAATAAAGAACTGAAGCTACCATCACATCACCACAATATATGGCGTACATGGATGTGTAAATACGACTGACTTGTTCCTCCTCCATAAAGTCTGTTAAGACTGGGAGCAGTATTGCACGTAAACAGGCAGGAAAATTGGAGAAAAGAGATCAAACATGCAAACATGCAGGTGTAAAGAGACAGGTTGGATGGGGTTGCTAATCTGATTGCCACATGCTTGCGGTTGTCTATATATGTAATATTTTGAAGAGTCTTTTTCCTTCCTCTATTCTCTCCTTTCGTCATGAAGGGTTATTATTACAACCAACGGATAGATAAAAAGAAGGGTACCATATATTTAGCATTGTATTCTGCTCCTTTATACTTTATCACAGTCACAGAGCTCTACCTACACGGAAGACTTTACGTTTCCACTTTAATATATGACCCGACTTTGTTTGCTATTGTTGTGGTTTTTCGGACTTTTATCTTTAAAAACAATTCACCCATATCTCCCCCGTCTTTTTTGGAGAAACATCACCTATCCAGATAGTTGAGTTGAGGGTTTGCCTATTATTCACCTTTGTTTTTTAAAAAAGAACTTCAAGTCACGTTGACACCGGTACTTATTTAATTCCCCTATGAAATCAATAGGTTTGTCTTCGCTGTGCACATTTCGTAATAAAGATAACAGCTCCAGATAAGATTTCCCTTTTTCCAGGAACGATAACATTTTTTTTTCAATCAATACACGCAAAAGCGGCGCACATCCAATTCCAACATCACACACATGCATACATACATCCCGATTATTTATGATGAGTAAATAGGATCATTCCGTTTGAGACAGAGAGTCTAGTTGACATGCATTTCTTCAACTGGATGAGACATTCGCCAATAAAAGTATTTCATCAAAAAGTTTTTATCTGCATGGAAAAATTGAAACATGGTCGTCATGTATATCACACACTAACACGCTGTTAAAATGGAGATAAGGGAGTATAGAGCCTCTTATCTTAACAAAACGTACAATATGATACTCGATCATTAGGGGAATAGGAGAAAAATGTGTTATTGATGAATCTCTTTCATCTAAAAATATTCTGTCGTTTCGCGTATCTCTCGTATCCCCATTATTTCTGCCTACCCTCGTTTTTTTCGAAAGAAAACAAACATTTTATGGGAACAATACACCAAGGATACGTTTAAGTGACATCACTACAGGAATGAAAAACAGAATAGGTACTCATACATGTAGTCGCTCTCCTTTTCTCTCAATCTCTCTTCTAT
Source organism: Orchesella bifasciata (assembly GCA_034697805.1). Taxonomy (NCBI): domain Eukaryota; kingdom Metazoa; phylum Arthropoda; class Collembola; order Entomobryomorpha; family Orchesellidae; genus Orchesella; species Orchesella bifasciata. The sequence goes on along the minus strand of JAQGAP010002433.1, from coordinate 6,950 downwards.
TGACTTTAATCAAAGGTGAAGTTATCCTGGGGATACCTTATATTTTTTTCTGGAGGAGTGCTTCAAATTTCAGGTGTGTGTTGCTCTTATGTTCTCTATCAAGGCTCCTAAGAAAGGGAGCACTAAGCACTCCAAATTTACTAGCTGGAAACGTTGTTGTGACATTCAGCCCCATTCTCATGAGCCATAATGATAGAATGAGAGAAAAACTCGTGTAGAGAACAAAGGGATCAGAAGGGATTAACACGGCATTTTTTTCAAAATATATAAATACGTTTCTAAGAGGTCCCAGATCCGCAATATCTGTTCCTAACAAGGACAAACAAATGACTCCAAGTGTATTTTCGTTTCGGTTGTTCCTATTTTTTCCACTCAAATGGCACAGGTCCTCCTATGAATGTGGAAGTATGTGTGCGATATGATATAAGAATGGGAAAGATCCATACCCTATTATATTTAAGCATAAGGCAACGGTATCAACTAAAAGTCACTCGTGTCTCTACACCAAGAACACTTTTTCCCACTCACGTACAAACTGACTCGTTTTATTTCTTTGCCTCCATAAATTGTTTCTTTCTGTGTGGGCTTACATTACAAAAAAATAGATACATATCACATCACAACCATAGCTTTATACTTTTTTCCAAAAAAAAAAAAAAAATATCCTCTCCCATTTCCCCACTACTCTGCAAGACAATATAATGCATCCGTAAAAAAGTCGCAATGGACTGGAAGCAAACTAAAGAAACTATTATGGTGGGTGTGTGTGTGAGAGAGAGATACATACAATTCACATACACGAGATTCACCATCAATGATACAGACATCTCAACTAATGTAACAATTCTTTATTTTCATTTCTCCAATTTTCAAAGAAAAAAAATGAAAGAAAAGCTTGAAAAGTATTGAAGAAAGGCAGCTGGGAAACTACCACTTTTTGGATGGTGCTTGTAGTGGTCTTAGGAGCAGCAATAAGCAATAGAATGAGGCTTGAATGGAGAGGAGAGAGAGGAAGAAAAAAGAAATATAAAAAGGTACCAAAGCAATTTCCAAGCTTTACTTTTTTCAATGGGATAACAAAAGACATTATATTCCACATTAGAGCAGCGTTATTTCCCACATATTGCACAATTTTCTCGTAAAATAGTGTACATTTTCGTACGCACATCTTCACCAGCTCCAATCTAATATTGTGTTGTATGGAATGGAGTGAGTGAGTAAGTCAGTAAAGAAAATAAAGGGAACGAGTGTAGTGAGAAGGAAAAGTACAGAGAGAGAGAAAAAAAAACAAGATAATAACATCACCCAGAAAAAAAAGACTAGTCAAACAGAAGTCAACAAGGAGGAAGAAGGAAAAAAGATTGTGCTCTCAATAATGCCCATGTAGATTGCCAACTATATATACCATAATACTGTTGTTTGGAGAAGATATGCGTGTGCCTTGTGTGAAAAGATATTATGTTGTTTCAATAATATGATTACATACGAAAAAAATAAGGCAGCAAGACAAACATAAAAACAATGCAGTACATAAATGTACTTTTATATGACGGATACAAGTGTATTACATAATATTATCTTCATGCTTCATGCTCATAGGTGAACAATATGGCTTCAAGTACACACTCACTCAGTCAGTTTTTGTGTGTGCGGGAATGAAAATCGCTTATTTAATCTAATCCAAAGAAAATAAATCCCCATTTACGCTGACAGAGTTGAGTGAGGGTGCATCTACTGGGGCTTTAATTTGTGAGCTTTCTCGAATTGTCAGTTGGCATGGGAAAAAATATATTATCACTATTCTTTTCTTATTGCAACGCAATACACTTTTGGGGCAGGGAGATTCATTCATACAAATATTGTTACAATTGTTCCCTTCTATGGATATAGTTGGTGTGAACAACAGTCTACAAGTCAAGCATGCATCGCTTCGTTAACTATATTTCGTGAACGGATAATATTATTTCGCGCTGACACCAATATACTGATGTATTTTACTTTGTGTCTTGATGCTTAATGCCTATGCATTTTGACGAAATTTGAAAGCGCATTACTTTCAAACTGGTTTGATGCACATGACCATTATCAGAAAACAAAGTTGGAAAAAAGGATCAAACTAGAGAAAGTTGTGAGATGCACGAAAAAGAAGAACAAATGCAGTACTTAATGATGCCATTGTCTCCCACATGCAATATTACATGTGCTTTGATACCCTTTTCATGGAAGTACCAATTCTGTACATGGTTTTTCTTGCAACATTTCCATACCCATTAGGATGACTTCTACTACTTCTTGTACATTACTTGCTCACCACTGTGCTTGATTTTGACTTATCTCCTTAGAAAATTGGAAGAATATGTATGCATTGTTGTGAATATACACGTTTTGGAGAAAGAAAATAGTAGTTGCGAGAAAAAAATAGAAACGAAGGCTTCTCTAGAAACGAATGAGATAGGGATAGAAAAAAATAAATATCATCTTGACGTGTTTGTGCATGTCGGTTGTCCGTACCCAGAAGTCCCAGATGATTTTCCTTATTCTCTGGAAATAAAAGAAAGCTAGAAGACGACGAAGCGAGAAATAACCATCACCGCCACTGACTGACTGACTACTATTTTCTATATGGGCGTCCGCATGTATTTATGCTGAACATTGGAGTGGAAGTGATATGCCATGAGATGAGTGCATTTCGTTTCGCATCGTTCGTCCGTCCGGTTCTGCCTAAACAGAGGAGAGAGGAAGACGAGGAGAAAGGTAGCTCAGGAAAACTGCTGGTTCTATGACTATGGCTGGAAATAATAGCCATGATACAACCACTGATACGATAGCTTCACGCTGTATAAACAATAATTTTTTCTGGCAATATATGTAGATATCTATCTGAACAAGAGCATCTTCTCAAACCCAAGCATATAAAAACCGGTTCTCCGCTCTCACAAACTCTACTGCCGACCAACCAACTCACTGAAAATAAGTGCTGGCGAGGATGGCTCGTTTTCTTTTAGCTGTTTTAGTTGACTGACTGACTTGACTTGAAGAACAAAGACAAAGAAAGAAAGAAGCTTTCTTTTAACAACATCTCGTCTTTTTCATTCTTTGAGTGTTATAACTTGTTTTCTTCTTTTGAACTGTTTGGGTTAGCTCCTGGTCTGTTGGTGTACAGAAGAGAAACGTGTGTACATAGATTCCCACATTTGGTCTTCAACTCTAGAGCATCGCTTCCACAAAGAAATGTCTGCTATATACGCATCCTTCTTGGTATTGACTGACAGCAAGAAAGTTTTTAGAACAGGATACAAAGTAGAAAAGAAAAGCACATGGCATCCGAAAAATATGTATCTATATATCTATACTCAACATGAATGTATATTTCCGATTTTGGTACATTATGATCAAGAAAAGGGAAGATGAGATTGGTTTATTTCTTCAATTGCACGAAAAGGACAGGTTGGAGAAAGGGCAACATAAAATAAAGTACACTCGTTTCCCTCCTTTTTACGTTCTTTGGAGACTACCAATACTCAACTTGGAAATGTGTGTATATTGTGTATATTCATATTACAAAAACCTGCTCTTATAAAACATCTGGTAAACCATGAGAACTTTCCTTTGGGCAATTGTTTCCTTATCCTGGACAACAACTATAACACAGATTTTTGGTTGAGGGATAGAAAACGTTGTCTATTTTTTACTTTTCTTCCCTTCATTTCTTCGTCCCGTCCAAACCCCATTCAAAGTGGACATTGGCCATAACGCCATATGAGTAGACATTGTATTATGTTAGCCTATCATAATAGAGGATATTACATTGAGAAGCTCAACAATCAACTTTTGTAAGCTGTAGTTTTCCTTTTTGTTTCCCTACTCCGCAATACTTAAGGTGCGTTGCATCGTGGTAGAGAAGAGAAATACATTCATGCTAGACATAGGAACTGCTCCTTACTTCAGATTTCCTGGACAAGAGAAAAATAGATAAAAGCTATATAGAGAGAAGGGAGAAACTATTGAGGAAAAATAGGCAATAAAAAGTGAATTTTTGTTGTTGCCGAGACCCACAAGGCCTTAGTGGGAAAAAAGTGTGTTTTTCCAAACGATAGATACAACATACAACTACAAAAAGTCAGCAAGTCGGCAGTTTCTTGGTACTAAACCAGAAATGGACCTTTAGTATAAATTGCTTTGAAAATTGACTTTCTACATTACCTTTTTGGCATTTGCCTGTGTCATTTCAGAAAGCCCCAATGTTCTTCTACTGGCTCTGACCATTTTTCTCATTTTCCTTTTTCCCTCACACCGACCCTAATAAGAAAATGAAAATGAGTAAACATGACTACATGCGTTGGCACAGGTTAAATTGTTGTAAAAACCTATGAGGGAAATCCCAAGAAAACCTACTGTAGTTTTACTAATATTAAAAAGTAAGAAAAATTACAATTTTATGCGCTCTTGATTTAAAAAAGCGCATCTTAATTCCAAAAAATTATTACGAAAACAAAAAGTTTATATAAACAATTAAAAACAAATTTTTATTTAATCATTTGAGAGAATTTCTGACAAGAAGTAGGCATGGAAAGGTTGTCAAAATTTGATGTCGTAAATGGCGTACACGAACATTGCAATAAACTGCGGAAAATCATACACATTAAGTACCTCCGGTGTAACAGTCAACCGCCATAATGTGCTTTCCTGTATCGGCGTACGTTCAATCGGAAACGCAATATTTTTCTGTTGTTACAACGTAATAACAAGTTAATTGACTGGTACACACATTGTCTGTGTATGTTATAGCGATCACATGCACTGTGCTAACATGGGAAAAACTACTTGTCGCATCTTTATCCCTCCTGACGGGAGCGACGTTACGGAAAATGTAAATCACGATCAGATAATCAAGATCCTATGCTGGGACACGTGCACCCACTGCTGTTGCATAATGCTGCTAAGTGGAAAATGACGGCTACATTTCTTTTGAATTATAATATACACATCACACACAGACTAACAGCTTTGAATGGGGACAGACAAGTTGAAAAAGGTTTGAACATCTCTCTCACGCTTTTCATTCACGCAACTTCATCAAAGCGCTGGGTTGCAACGTTCGTATAAATATTATGCAGGCGCTCATTAGGTCATCGGTGTCAAATGGCACACTCATCTCATGGACACTAACACCAATCCTCTTGATCAGAGCTTCCCAAACAATTAAGTTGAGGATGTTGAGCTTGCGCTTGCTTTATGCTGAACAAAACCAGTTTACACGATATGAGCGTTACACTCCTAAATTGTATTTTCTACTTTATTACAGTCAAAGAAGTTTACTGACACGAATAGACTTAAGTTCATTGTCTTGCTTTTCACAAGTTGATGGAATAAACCATTTCTCACTAGTCAAAATCACAAGTTCTTAGATCACACTGTTTTCAAAGCTTTTTTGGTTGTGTAAAGTCCTACATAAACATGTTTCTAATCCTTACCTGTGTGCTTCACTGCTATCAAAGGTTTGATTTTTATAATCAACTGCTGAGCTTTGAAATAGAGAAAAACACATGAAAGAATAAGGGAGCATGTTACTATTGATAAAGAACTGACTTATTTGGCATCCATCGATTAGTCATCTGAGTGCAGTATTTATTATTGCATTAACTTATTATCCTGCTAAATTTTAACCGATTTCCCTATTTTTTGCTTGCTTACAACTAATTTATGTACATCATGTTTTATTTTTTGACAGTACAAAAGCCCTTTTTCTGCCCACGGTTTCACGTATTAAATATAAAGGCAGCTGCAATCTTGCAATTTCGTCGACCGAAATTCGGTGGTCACATGAAATTGACGTGTATATTACTGTGGTTGCTACATAGTAGGGCTATATTTCAACAAATAACGATAATCAATCCAGAAATCGAAGGGAGAACAAGTTCATAATGTCAGATGTAAAAACAATGTGATTTTGTATCAAAAGCGGCTGTAACCACTAACGTAGAGAGCAGTCATTTTCCTGACCCTTAAACGGCACAAGGGTACGTTACAACGAAAAATCTTGAGTTTTCATTTCCGGAATCCAGTACACCATTACAATGATTTTAACATTAGAATGAAGGAGCAAAAACTAGGGAAACCAAATGTCGCCAACATCAAGCATAATATGAAAGTCATGCATGTCAGTGGCAGGAAGTATTTCAATCAATTACAAAACCACCATAGTTGTTACAATTTTGGGAAGCAGGTTCCTTCATGTTCCCAGTCAATAAAGCGCTATTGTAATGCTTAACTACAAAGCAATAACAATTAGGAACCATTACAAACGGCTTTTTTCTTCACAGACAAAAGAGTAGAGAAAAGTACCCCACGAAACATTCACAATTGAATATTGATGTAGGTTAAACATATGAAGCAGTTTTTTATTAACCTCCATGCATTAGGTATACGATGTACAGTGCCAGTAATGCTGCTGAGGTTATGCAGTAAACGATCAAAACTACCGGGAGAGCAATGACACAGAACGGAACTCTGTATACATTACAGATCCATAGTCTTCTTTCTGATGTGAACAATATTTTACGTAGGATCAAAAATCATAAAATCCAAATCGTTCTTTGTTTTCCTTCCTTTCATTCTTCTTCTGCAAAAATTATCAGGGAAGGTCGCACTGAAAGATAAAACATACCATCACATTATGACTAACTGTTATTGATAAGAAATTGTGTGTCGTTTACCCCGTCCACAAAAAAATATCCGTCATTTCCCTTTCACTTGTGATTTTTGCTCAGAAATGTCAAAAGCGAAATCAAGTTTGGAACGTGATTCATTAACCCAGAAAATGTCTCCAAATTTGTTTTTAAACATTATTTTCACAAAGTGTTTTGGTTGTCTAGCAGGGCTGGGAACTAATCTAGATTACGTAGTCAGATTACGTAATCTGAATTAGATTATAATCTGTAATCTATAAT
>JAQGAP010002432.1:0-15200 GCA_034697805.1 Orchesella bifasciata | reverse complement strand
TTTGAACAACCGAGCAAAAATTAACAATATTTTTCACTCTAGACATTTGCACTCACTTTTTCTATAGTTCTCAAATCATTTTGGGCAGCAGTAAATTTAATCTTGCACAAGTGTTGAAATGATGATTACGTTAAAATGTGGGTGGTATCAGGTATCAGTTAAATAATCAAAACTAAAATTCAGCCACCTCACCACAAAATTAACCAAGCATAAACCACATCAATTTTGGTTCTAATTCGATGTATATAGGCATTAGGCATGACACACATCTCCAGCATTTTATCCCATGGTGTTGCTAATTTTCTCACAAAATCTTTCCACACACGCAAACACAGAATGATTAATTAAATTGTTGGTTAAATAAGAGGCGTAAAACGATCCTCAAATAATATGAGAACATTCTTTCCTCATACATAAATATATGTGGATGTCGAGTTAAAACCTTAAAAGACATTGTTTTCTGTCGCTCATTTTAATTGCTACTTTCTACTCCACACGCTCCTACTTCTTTTCTCTCTGTATCTCGTTTGCTTTTCTCCTTTGACAAGCTTTACAAGCTCATTTGCAAAAACGCTCTCAAACCCATGATGATTCCAATTAGACTTGCCTAATTGGTTCCCTTTCACTGAGATACAGATGCAATATAACATTTGTGTGTATACAACAGACAAGAGCCCGTTCACACATATATAGGCAGCGATGAGTGGAGAGGAGTGAAAGTGTATTGTAAATGGAGAAAGTAGGAGTAGTAGTAAAGCAGTGTAGTACATTGGTTTGATAATTTCATTAATTAGTAGTGCTAGCAAACGGCAGATTGAGTTAAGGCATTGGCTCCGAGTAATTAATAAAACGGGCAATTTAATTTCGGTTCATTTAAGTAGTAAAGCAAGAAGAAAACGAAAGCAATACAGTTGGAGTCTAGTCGTAATAAATAGACTACTTAATTTAGACCAATGATTTAGAGGCGGTGGCTGAATGGAAAGATCTTTTAGCCCGTGTAAACATCTATTTCATTCAATACCACACAAAAAACTGTGAACTCGAAGGAAACGCTGCTGGTGATTGAATTTTGAGCTGCAAACTTGGAGCAATTACTCAAAATGTTCCGTTGGTGGTCTTGAACAATATTTTTCAAGCTAAAGGGATAATAATTTGAGCACTATTAGTGATTGCTTGCGATTACAGAGGATCAAAATAATAAGTTAATAATATTTTCTTCCTCGTTAACTTATTTTTAGATGTGTTTTCATTACGCATCTTGTTGTTTGATTACAGTCGTTGGGAAATTGAGTTCGTTTATTATTCAAGGCTGATTATTTTATAATAATTGTTCAACTTTGGATTCTTCGCATAGGCCAAGAAGGTGCTTTCAAAAAACTGAAGCCAGAAAACTCCACTTCAGCCTCGATTATGGGAGGAGGATCAAATAATCATAGTCACACGCCAACATCTTCCACCTGCCCCACTCCTGCGAGACGAAGACATCGGACGACGTTCACTCAGGTATGGAAACCCTAAATCGAATTACTAACCTAATTAATCCGACTCAGGAAGCATGCTTTTGCTTTGACATTCCAAAGCCAGTTAGCTTTGAACGTGTGGGAGTGAGTAAAAGTGAAATAGAAAAAGTAACTCTTTTGTGTACTGCATCACTTTCAGGAGCAACTGGCTGAGCTAGAGGCAGCGTTTGCGAAGAGCCATTATCCCGATATTTATTGCCGTGAGGAACTTGCTAGAACGACCAAACTTAATGAGGCTAGAATTCAGGTAAGTGTGTGTCATGGACGTTTTATACATCTGGAACAATTGCATATTACCCTTTCCCTTTTGCACATTGCATCCCAGGAGGATAATAAGGTATTTTTGGAATATCAGTTCCTTCCATAATATCGAATCTTATTCGAATAAAACGCAGTTTGTTTGCGTAATTTATAATTTATTCCGTCCCATTACACACACTCAAACTTAATTCGAATGAGATTGCGTTTACGACAGCGAATATAAAAGTTCATAAGAGTCATAACGATGTAAATTGAAAAGACATCCACTCAAGAAGGCGAAAGATTCCCGCATTGCCCTTTTTCTGAAGCTCATTTTTGTCGTTTACGTGATGTGTATGTGTTTATGTACACAACCATGTTGTACAAATAAGCCCATATCTACCTATACAAATATAAATTGTATGAGATGTATAAGTATAGATAGGTTGTGATTTCCAAGTAACTAGATTTTCCTCATTCTCCTGATTTCATTTCATTCCTTATTGGTTTTTTAGTCTCGATTTTCTGCTCCGCTCGCTTCCTTGTGCTTTTTACTCGTTAATACTTGGTGGCTCAAATGACTGGACCTTTACATAACATTACGACTTTTGTTCACTCGCTATACCATACGCACTTAGAAAACGAAGCGAAAGGAAAACACATTTCCTGTCATTTCAAGCAGGAACAGGCTGTTTTATCCAAGTATGTTCACATATGTACTTTCTCCACAAAAAGACGCAATGCAATCAAGTGCTGACACATTCCAAAGTTTTGTATTTATAGCAGAGTTTCGTTTATCCGCTGCCGATTATTATTACATTACTGAACCTATTTAGTGGGTTCATTTACCGTAACTTTAACTGCTGCATCGTGACTATCAATAGGTCTAGTAAATGCCTGATTGATTTGATAAAAGATAATTTGTGGAGACTTGCATTTTCATTATTTCTTTGTATGATTTCATGTATAGTATGAATTACAAAATGTTAACCTTATGCAAAAGTCATTTATAGCGTTCACTGTAATTTAGACACGTCTGTAATAACAATTGCCGTTTACGTGAAACAACTAAAACCGCCCATTTACTTGAATATCCTTTGAGTTACTTGATCCTGCGCATAGCTGCATTTTAAATTGTGCCTGAGTTCCTGATGTAAGCATATGTAATGCAACGTAATGATTGCCAAAGAACTGTTGTTTTGTAGCCACGAAAATTTTCAATTTGCATTAACCTGGGGTTAAACTTATGACAGATACATAAATATAGTAAAGTAACCATGTTCAGAGGTTACAGTAAGAAGGGAAGCGGACTGAATGAAGGGTAAACTCTTGAAGAGAAAAAAATGCTTGTTTGAAAGAGGAAGTTGAAAAAAATGATGATGTTGAAGATGATGATGATGGCTGAAAAGGAAATTGAAAAATATTGGCAGGTACGTCAAAAGGTTTCCTTTTTTCTGTGATGAAAAGGGTTCATATTTCTCCTATTACTATTACTCAACCATATTACCAGCACATACTTATGTATATGTGTAAAAACTATAATATACGTACGTAACAGTATATATATATAGAATATACTCTCTGTAATATTCTTACATGTCAATATTTTCCTGGAGCATTAGCATTTGAGTATGTGCTTATTGTAGACGTAAGAAAAGTAAGTGAAAAATGGAGATATATACTTATTTCCGCACGTTACTTAATCTTAAGTGCACAAACTATTACCTTTACTATCAAGCTAGCTTTCATCTCTCCACATTAGACTTTTTATTCAGGAGTCTTGTGGAAATAAGAAGGAAACTTTTCACTTTATTCCTTCCTCTTTCTCTCCATTTTGTTGAATAAAATAACATGGTTCTTCGCTCTCATGCTGGCGCATATTTTTAGGGTACACTTTGCTTTGGTATAAGAGCTACGGCGTTTCCACACAATTTCTTACCTTCTTTTTCCCCCTAATTTTGCTCATTTTGGTTCTAGAAAAAGGGAACGGAGATTGGAAAGAAAAAAGTTGAGAAGCAGTAAATAATAAGGATGTGAGTAATAACAAGAAGCAATATATTAAATGGGAAAACATCATCACATCAAGCTTCGAAGAATGAGATAAGATCACTTTCTAGTCAAAGTGAATGTGTAGTCCAAAAGGAGTGCCGCAAAAGGTGGGGAAACCAAACCACGTTGATGATGAGAAACTTTCCATTCCTGTCACTTTTCTCCATCATCTACTAGATATTGGTTTTCATACAGTTCCAGGCAAGCTGCTACCATATTATTACTGTGTCTTAAAATCAGAAAGTTGTTCGTGAGCAGATTATTGAAATTTATCTCAAGAAATTTGATAGCAGTTAGTTGGACAGCCACTTCTTCAAAATATTGAGTGGCTGCTCAAGAAGATGAGGGGACTGGGCTGCAATAGGGGTATGTAAATGTTCCCCGTAATAACAGGATACAAACAATAGGTCTTGAAAATTGTGCTGGTTGTTTTATCAGAGACATCATCATTATGCTTCTACTGGCTGTAGTGATTCAGCCTGATAATTCTGACCAAAGAATTGAGGGAGGGGAGTGTGTAGGACAAAGTATAAAGTAAATTCAGAGGGAATGTATCGTTTTCGAGTTGATCATTTACATCATCATATAATACTTTTCTGAATACTTGCCAACTTGTCATACTTGTTCAATCCACTCCTTTTTATAAGCCCGTGCGTGCGACGTACTTGACTGGAGTCTCATCACATCCTTCACAGTCTTCTTCCTTGTGTGAGCCCCAAAACAGACCAAACCAAACTCAGTGAAAGTTTGTAGCGAGTGAGACAACTAGTCGAATGGAGATAGATAGAAAGTAGCTATTCGATCTCTTCTCCATTTTCCATCCCTATATAAGAAAAATGAACCAAGGAGAAATGTGGAGGGAGTATAAAAGGTCCATGTATTTATTTTAAACAGTCAATCCACTGAATAATACTATGTACATATGCACATTATATAGGTACAAAGTCTTCTCATACAACAACCGGGGCAGGGTAACGTAAAAGGCTTTCATGTAAATCTCCATTATTCCTAAGCTTCCCTTCCTAAATCTAATTTGCCTACGTTAAAAGCCCTCTTCTCTTCACTTTCTGTTCTGCATCCTCGGTTCGCCTGTTCATGTGCATTGAGTGGGGAAAGAGCCAGAGATATACTCAAGTAGATACATAATAATAGAGACGTATATATAATATGTACATAACTTAAAAAAGGTCCAAGTATATGTACATGTCTACGTACACAATGAGTGAATTCTGTTGAGTGAAAGGAGAAAAAGGAATAGAGAAGGCAACTTTGGTCCCATCATCGTATCATCATCATCATCATCATCAACAACGTCATCATCGAACAAGGTTGAACACATGCAATTCCAAACTACTTTTCAAACATTTCTGCCTTCCTATGTATATCGTACCGTGGACCGCTGGAAAATGGAAGAAACTTTATTTTGAGTGGTAGCATCAGCCTCAGCAACAGAGAAACTAAAACATGTTTCAAAATATCTATCTTTTTCCATCATCTAACCATCCATCCATCAGTTTTGCTTTTGCTGGCCTGAATGACTTTGCCTATTTTGCTAAATTGAGGGAAAAAGGTTCTCTCTATCTCGAGTTTTTTGCTTTAAAAAAAGAAAGCAATCCTTTGGATCTTCGTTCCTATTTCATGAGAATGATGAATATGATCATCATATACTCAGGCTTGCACATACATATTATGTACTTTTTTTCCATATAGGTGAGCATGTGAGTTGAAAGTAGTTTTTCTATACCTTTACGTAAAATGGAAAGTTAAAGGATTTTTTCCACTCTTTCTCCTGGTGACTCTCTTCTCGAGACAATCTTTTACAGGAGATCGTTTACCGTTGTCGAATCCAACATGATGCGATCATGATCATGAGGACAGGTGAATTCAATCGCTTTTTGACAAGAATACCCTTTTCTACGAACCTGTCATCGAGAAAGTTGGCCAAATCTTATTTCTTGCAAGTTGAGACCGATCGCTACGTGTAATGTAAAGTCTAGGCCTTATGCATGTCTCTTCTCTAGTGAGATATGAGCAAATGAAGGTGACACGTTGTCACCCGATTGCCACTAGATTTTCTTGATGATGATTGGGTTTATTTCAGTACTGTTGTTGTAGTCTAAGTACTCCTCCAATCTAGGAGACGACAGACGTTCCAATCTGCATGTGTGAAGTGACATTATTGTATCGTTGGTTGGTAGGTACATATTTTAAGGCGATTGTTGGAAACATACAGTTTTACATCAAGTAAAAGGTTTCCTTAAAAAAAGTACTTGAAAGTAGTACACGGTTGAATTGAAGAGGCAAAGTGTCATGACATGACATGTCAAAGAGGAGAACCTTTTGTGAAATAGTATCAAATAATTTTACGACTACTATAGACAGCGCACTACAGCAGCTGCATCTTTAAAAGTATGCATACAAAACAAGTTTTATTTTTTGCAAGTTCGGAAAACCAATAAAGGAAAATTTGATTTATATTTTTTTCCTTGCTTTTTCTTATCAGAGTAAACTATGCAAACAACCAAGAGGGTTTTTCTGTGTCAAACTAAAAGGAGAATTGCCAACTGGGAAATTATTGAAGTTTTAGTATATTGGAGGAGCTAGCACAGTCAGTACACCTTTTACAGTTCCTTGGTGCATGGATGACTGGTTGTAATGCAGCAATTTCAATAATCCTTAAATGATTTATGAAGTTGTTCTTTAACTTTTTCCCATTCAAATAAAAGTAGAGAAAAGGGTAAATAATGCATTCAATGGGAACTGACCATCCTACCCTAAATTTTGGGCATAAAGGATGCTCCATTGGTTTAAAAAAATTATTCAAGTCATCAAAAAGTGCATCATCGCATCACACATATGATATTACCTTCCTTTCTGTTAGGCTATGGCCCCTTGGAGCCAGCCAAAGAAATGGTATTGTACTCCGTGTGCTATATACACTTGAATGAGTTTGCTCTCCCACTTGGATGCAGTCCAATCAAACATTCAAACAAAGTTACGTAATGCCTATCAATAAGGAAAACGGTCAGTTAGGATATAATAACTTTGTGCCTGGGTATTTGAGAAAGAGACTAAAGTGGAGCTCTTAAACTTGTGATATTTTATTCAACACAACTTTTTTCTTACAGATTACTCAGAAAAAAAAGTAAACTGAAGTAGAGGAGAAAAGTTGTTTTTTTCTTCTTGGTAGAAAGGATGGACGCAGCATCCAAGTTTCTTTCCGGGTAAATTGGATCTGGAAATTGGACTGTGTGACGAGCTGAGAGTTTAGTTTGAAAAGAGGAAAAGGGAAGGGATGAGTGAGAGTTGCTCACAGAATCCGAAAAGGGGAGAAAGTTAAGAAAGGGTTGGGTTTGAGTTGGGTTGAGGAGGTTTAGTATTCCTCCAAGTTTCAACAAGCTAACTAATCTAGAGTTCATATTGTACACTTGGGTTGTCAACCAAATACCTTCTTTATGAAACACCAACAACGTTCGTCGAACTTCAGAAATCTTTCCTTTATTATTAGTTAGTAAAATTACAAAGCAACTCATTTTAATTGTCTTGTATCATCATTACCAAACGATATGATGTATTTCCATACAAAAGCTCGTAATATAATAATTCAATGTCAATTTTCTGCAATACTGGTTTTACACGCTGTACAATGTACAATGCAAGGTGTATCTGTATGTCGTTCGTATGTATGTCCAACTATATTGGGTATAAGTAGCTCATCACAATTATTATAAATTTTCATCTCGCATTTCCTGTATTTCATGATTTTTTCTTGCTTTCATCCTACGGAAAGCAGAGGACACTGGCATTCCAGCTCGTTCTGATATGAAGCTGGATTCTTGTTTCGTATCTTGGTAGTATTCCGGTATCACGTTGGGGAGGTCGTTTCAAAAGACGAAACGCTGAACAGTGATAGGACATATAATTTAATTAGGCCTTCCATTTGACGGTATGTTTCCCTAGGGAATGAATGCCTCTTTCTCGAGGGATACAGATGAGTTTAGTTTACGACTGCCGTCGTCACATCACCATCATCATGATGATCTTCATCTCATACACACGTCGACCAAAAATGTTCCAAAGAGATGAGGGAGGCAGCAGGCGATCATGCGATTTTACCAAGAGAATGGAAAAATATGGTAGTTACTGCTGCTCCAAAAAAAACTAGAGAACCCCACAGCATTCATTTTCTACAAAGTTTGCTGCACAAAGCAGAACACAAATCTATATTGTAACAATAATTTGTACTTAAAAATCAAGTGGAACAAGAACAAGTTACTTGAAAAGCATATATTTATCTTTCCTTCAGTTAAAATGAAATGCATCAGTGATTCATTCCACTAATCATTTGTTGACATCTTGGTGTCTACAGCTTGAAACAAACTTTGCTACAAGGAACTATTATATACGCGCATATTATACATATCGAGTATCGTGTATTGAAATGCTTGTCTTGTGTGTATGTATGGTTTCCAATTCCACCATTTATATACACTACACGATACACGTAATATTCTTCCATCTAAAACAATGGAAACATAGACCGTCGTGCAGACATTAATACAAAAGTAAAGTTATCTGAAACTTGGGATTTATGGGGACGATAGGATAGGTTAGCAGCTCTCATACTCTTGGACTGGATTGGAGATTCATGTTGTGTTATGCTACCTTTAGACCTCTGTTACAATCTCGTTTCGTTTACTTTTCTTTCCCTACCCTCGTTAGTTTTCCCTTTCCACTTGCACACGACTACCAAACCAAACCAAAGTGTATATAGCAAGAAAAAATAGACGTTGGCTGCTCTGAGCATTGTGTGGGACGTACAATATTGGATGCACAAAGCTTTCTTGGGGAGGAATGAGAGAGATAGAGCATACGCCATTTTGTCGTAGAGTCGAAGTGATTTCCAGCTCAGAGAAGCGCCGAATGTTGTTATCGAATAGTCAGATATGCCATGTGAATTTCTGAGACTAGAATATGGATGCATCTTTTTAATGTATTCTCAAGATATTTGTACACATGCAGGCAATTTTTAACATATCTAATCTCTATCATTTGCTAAAATTAATATTGTTTTGGTTAAAATTGGCTATAGTTAGTGTACTACAACAACAAGAGTCCAAAAATTTGGCATGAATTCGTAAAAATGTGTGCAAAAACGTAAAAGAATACAAAATGAGGTTGAGCCGTTGAGCGTGCTTCCCATCTCTTTTCTCAAACACCCACATTCACACAATGTGTTTTTCTTTCAGACACGAAAATTGTATAAAAATATTAGGTTTATTTTCTCTTTGGGCATATATTTGTGTATGGAATATGTGTGTAAAGGTTTGAAAACACAGATGTAAGTAATTCTCCTAGGGATGTTCAATTTGAAGATTTCCACAATGGAAACTGATATTATTGCATTACCTGAAATTATTTTACAAGCATTTCAGGCTCCGTAGAGTTCAAATTGTGAAGGTAATGAAGAAAATAAATCAAATGAACATCAGAGTCATCAGATTAGGGCTATACAACGGCAGCATACATACCTTCATACTCTCTCTTTATACTCTCTATAAGGCTATAAGGGAATGGGTAGAAAGGAGAGAGAAATGCATTGGGCTCGACTGAAGCTGCCGTAATGTGCCTTGCCTATGGCAGACTGTGAGAATAAGCACATTTAACATTTTACTTGGGTATATAGGCATATCTATATAATGCTTCCATTTCATTCACAATCTTTATAGTGTTTTCTGTTCTGTGAAACTTGGAAGCTTTGCCTTCTGAGCAGTTTCTCCAGAACGAGTGCCAGAATACTGAAAATGGGGAAGGAAAGGATGAGCACACGACCAAGAACTATATATAAAAAATATATGTATGTATGTGTAGATATGCAAGTGAATAAGCTCCTTCTTATAGATGAATCTCACACCTCGCCAGATCCCGAAATACGAAATGTGTTTTACTAACTCCAAAATGAAAGATGTATTTATAAGAAATAGCTCTATGTTCATACACTCTTATAGGAAAAGAGTCTCTCACGTTAGTTCTCTTTCCAAGTCAGCACCAGGCACCAGCTTTGTTGAAGTTGTATGGATTTCGACACTCCTTTCATCCCTAAAGACTTACTTTCACATCTTCATCCTGCAGAAGTTTCTTCTTTTCTTTTCCTCTCGTTTTTTCGTCCCCAGAAACAGAAACATAGGTGCATAACATGCTTTATATGTATCGCTATACCCCCTCTCTCGATTATGTAGTAGTCTTTCGATTTTGTGATTTTATAAGAAAACACACAAGTATTACTTTCCCATAGTTTTATTTTGGAGCTCATGACTTTTTCAACACTTGCTGACCAGTCCCCTTGAAGTTTTCACCTCTTCATCTTGAATTTAGTTGGAACGAAAAGTATGAAACCCAAACGGTTATGCTTGCGTTATTTCCCTTCATGGTTTAAGAAAACAAAACAGGTGCATGTACATGTACACCAATGCTTAGCCAACACTGAGCAGCCAATCTGCTAGCAAATTATTTAATTCGTATAGTGGTTACATTCAATAATAATAATGTTAATACTAAACATGTTATTGGGTTCGTCAATAACATGTGCAAACTAACGATGCAAAAACCTTGTACATGAATATTTATCAATAAACTCGAATTGATTCAAAAATACCAGCTTAATAATTTGGCAATTAAAAGTTTCAGTTTCGACCTTTTAAACTCATGTTGTTTTGTTCTATTCTAGGTGTGGTTTCAAAATCGGCGAGCAAAATATCGGAAGCAAGAAAAACAGCTCCAGAAAGCGCTAGCACCATCAGTACTTCCACCTTGTAATGGGGCAATGATGAGAAACATTTATCCAACAGCTGCCAGTCGTGGTTATCAACATTATCCTCATACGAATATCAATTCTATAAATACGATGAATCGATATCCTCAGGTAAGGACAACTTTTATACTACTTAGGATGACCTACTCAATTATCTACAATTCGTCAAAAACAATTTGTCTTACAATGGGGAAAAAAGTTGCAGCGATAGCTTTATAGCAATACATCTTTTTGCATTCGTTTGGTATTCTACGATAACACGACGGTTTCCTTTTAAAACATTTACAAAACCAGTGACACTTCTTCAAAACAAGTTGCTTATAGACTTGCTGATGTAGTATTATTATTATTAGTTTTTAAAGCAAACATTTTTTTGAAATTAGAAGCAATGAAGGTAAACAAAATAGCATCTGGGATAGAGTAATTTAAACAGCATGAAATTGTCGATTTCATCAACTGCCGTACAAGCAGTTAAGCAACTTTTCGACAAAGTTTCTCCCAAAACAGCAATTCGTTAACCTTTTGAAGATGTTTTGATAGTTTTGAAAGATTTACTCATCTTCATAGTAGATTCAGTATTAAGTTACAGTAGAGACGGTCATGATCAAAATTATGTCTGCAAATCACGCAAAAGTGGAAAATAAAAAAGAATTTATACTATTTGCTCGTCTCATCAATCTAGCTAATAGCTACATCTGCATTTGATGCAATTTGCATTGTTGTTTTCGAGTAGCGGAGATAATAATTTACCTTCTAGCTGAAATACAAGGGAAAAGTAACATACATAGATGTACAGATGTATTCATGTCCGGAATCTTGAATGTATATTTAGATGGGATCTGGAACATACTCATCCATGACTCAGCCTTTCACAATGCCCCACTCAGCGTCAAACATGTCAGCCGTATCCAGCATCCGTCAAGACCCAATGGGTATGTCTCTCATCTGAGCTTTTAACATGCATAACATTTCCCTTTTTATGTTTTCACCTCTGGTTTCCATCTCTTGCTCCTTCTTCATTCTTTGCTTTTCTCATATTTATCCTGAATAATCCGATTTATTTAAGAAGAAATGAGCTAATTAGATGGCAGCCTTAATAAAATCCTAAAGCTTGGTTTACCTGCAGGGATGAACCCGGAGGAAGAATGGTACAACAAGAGTCTCTCTGCTCTCCGTATGAATACTTCTCATCATCACCATCCAAACTTAGCAACCACCCCGATGTTACAATATCAGACATAAACTCCATTCCTGGCTACTCTGCCGCAGCTGCAGCTGCCCTAGCAGTTGCTGCAGCAGCGTCTGCCTCAAGTTCTTCAAGTTCCTCATCCTCGACACCTGTTGTTCTCCCGGGGTCAAGTGGACATCATGGATCTATCACCAGTAACGGTAATGGGAGCAATGGAGGAGGTGGAGGCTCTACTGGTACACATTCATCGTCATCCGGTGGTGGCTCCTCGTCCTCGTCTTCATCAACCGCGGCTTCAGCAGCGGCAGCAATTAATGCTGCTGCAGCAATTGCGAGTCCTTCAAACTATCCGTTCTACTATCATGACTACTATTTTAACAAAGAGGACAGCTCCGCATCACCTCCGAACAGTACTGGGAGTGCACCTTAGGGCGGCGGCAAGTGTGGTAAACTATTTTATAACGAAACAAATTAAAGAATTCAAAGAATTTAATTATGTTTTCAATATGGAATGTCAGCGAATTTACATTTGTACATAGCATACATAATACTGTAAAATTGTACAATAATTGTACAAAAATCCAATTCTCATCATTACATCTATATATATTTTGAAGTTTATGATTCAACTTTGAGGTGGAAGAACTCATAAAATCATTAGGTCAGTACATAAATTCGTTGCGATTAGTGGTATTGTATGAATGGAGTGATTAGCGGTAATGATTCAATAACTTTCTAGGTGATAATGATACAACTAAGGTCTAGGTCTATTTATTAAACATTAGGTACATAGTTAAGAGAATTGGGGAGATTTGAGCGAGAGCGATTTAGTCATACTAATTGTTTATATTTGCATAAAAAGTTTGATCAAGTTGCGTATTCGAGTTTTTCACAAAAATTATCAGAAAATATGTGTTAACTAATTAAATACAAGAATGTTGGCTCCTAGTGAAGTACACACTGAGAAAAATGGGGAGCGTGCGGCATACTACACTCGGCAAGTCAATCAATGAAATTTAGAAAGTTAAAGCCCACTTGACTGCGGGTAGCAAGAACCCTTTGACATTTTTTACTGCAGTGCAATAAATTGAAGCCAAGCCTGCAGCAATAGTATCAAGTGGACTTTATCACAGGTGCACGGTGCACCCTCAAAATTTCTGTATGTACCTCATTGTGATCCCGTAAATTGATATTTTATATGAGCAGCACATGGCTCAGAACCAGACAATTACAGCAGGAAGGAATTTTGGGAAAATATTTACATCACATTAAAAAATTAGTCCTGAATCAACCCCAAAGAGAGTTGAAGATGATTAGTCTTTTATGGCGTAACAAGGGGCTCATCATAATTCATGAATGAAGAATGCAATCAATGAATGAAATCGTTACCACCAACCAGCCCATCACTCAGTTATTTTTCAAATAATGCTTAACTAATTCCCTTCTCAATCTTCAACATCAAATGTGAAAAATGCAACCAGAATCCCTGCAAGACAATTAACAAGAATTAGCATAACGTTTATCAAGTTCACAACCCCTCATTTACGCACTCATCCAAGTTTTGGTGAAGGAAGTGGAGGATAAGGAGAAAATTTCCCTTTTTTAAAAACCAATCAAATAGTTGACTGCTTGTAACACCAGCATTATAGCGTTTTGAACATAATGGAGATATGCATAAAATTATTAATGTACTTTTTTGCAATATATTCCAATACAACTTTAAACACAGAAAAGTCACGTTAGTGTAACCAGTTCCTTTCCTCTTTTTTGCCTTTCAATCAATCTATCTCAAATGTTTAAACATGGGTATATCTGATATGATGGGTTACTAGTTACTAGCTTTGACGATTAATGGTTATATTCAATATTGCATATTTTCAACCTTATACCTTTATAGCTCTCAAACTTGTAGTTTACGTATGATGTAAAAATGTGGGTGGACCAAAAATGAGTTTTCCTTTTTGCAAGAGAAATCTTTTTTGCACATCATGAAAAAATAATTTTGACATGAAATCATCATCAGTTTATTTTTTCACTGCTGGGGACCATTCATTTTCTTGAGTGAATGTTTGATTTGCAGCCATTTAAGTCATCAGAGCAATAATAGCATCTGCTTTCCGTGTCTTGTGTGCTTCCTTCCTTATAAAATTTTTTATATGAAGGAATCTTACCACAAATTTTTTTACGTAAGTTGAAAAAGAAGGAGTTATATAGATGCATGTAAATCATGTAACGTCTAGCACTTGCTTGGTGATCCAACCCATTTAGTTATTTTCACAAGACAAAAAGCTAAATGATGATGCGTAACGAATTAATGATGTATACTTTATAAATTCGATATTGCTCTACATTACAAATTGCAATGCAACTCCCTGCGATGTAATGATCAAAATATTGATAAAATGCTATTGAATCAAACGATAACGATTTATATATTTGGTATTGAACATTGAACTGCATGATTTTCTTTGGCTGTAGTATTACCACTTTTGTGTTCTCCTTGTGATTTTCAAAAGAAAAAGAATTGACCACCTGACCACAACAACATAATAATACACATTGAACACTCGATATATCACGAGTGATCATTATCTGATTTTTTGGAGATCGAGTTAGTCAACTTTTAAAAGAATGCATCATTCATAGCACAACAGCTCAGCTAAATGATAATATACATGGCAGGAAGTATTCACTGATAAATGATAGGTTTTCGTCTGCTGCAATAATAACCATGTAATTTTGAATTTTCCTTTGATGATGATAATGTGTCATTGCATGCGACCAAAGTTTTCTAATAAATTGCAGGGTCATGATGATTTACATATTTTTATGTATCTCATTTTTGGTTATGTATTATAGCATGAACTATTCAATCTATATTTGTTTTATATAATATTCCTTTTATCATACAGGCAATTAATTCATACTTGGGTTGGTTGGTGACCTGTTGGTTTATGCAACTGCTGCAACGTGAAAGTAACTAAAAAGTGTTTGACATGTGTTAAAAATTCGTCAAAACTGTAATATATTTTCCTGCTGATCGGTTTTGGTTAGCAGGTTGGTAACAATTGACTGCTCTTGTAAAATTAATTTGAATGCGAGTTTAAGCTACGTTATAATAGCTATCAATTCTATTTGAAAACTAAGCTAATATGGTGTATGGTATATGATATATTATTTCTTCAATATGCCATCGTTTGGGTCTTACTTAGGTTTTAGGGTTAAGATTTTAATACGGCTCCAAGGGATTGAGTACTTGATATATAGTGGGTATATGTTATAAGGATAATGGTAACAGTTATGATACAGAACAAGTGAAATAAACAGTTGTCTAGTCATATTTTATTTATGATTACCGATAGAATGTAGATAGAATTTATAAGTATTTGGA
>JAQGAP010002431.1:0-15205 GCA_034697805.1 Orchesella bifasciata | reverse complement strand
ATATATGGCTGCATAAAAACCCTGTATGGAAAATCGGTCTTCCACTTTTACCAGCTATACCTTTTTTGCATGTACTTAAAACGATTCATTGAAAATTGTGAGGATCAAAAATGGCTTGATATAATTTCAGTTACGTGGAAACAGCGTAAAAAAACGGGGAAGCAGCAGCTTGTGGGACAGAGAATAGATTTGTTACACAACTAAAGGCAAATGTTTTGGAAGCCGGTGTAATAAAAGGCTATAGTTTTAAGGGCTTATATTTTAAAACCTCATGAACTACGCATATTATACATTGCCCGATCTCTTTCAATAATGCTTTCGTCGGCTATGAATAGAAGCCATAATCCGTTGTTTTGCCC
Source organism: Orchesella bifasciata (assembly GCA_034697805.1). NCBI lineage: Eukaryota > Metazoa > Arthropoda > Collembola > Entomobryomorpha > Orchesellidae > Orchesella > Orchesella bifasciata. The sequence goes on along the minus strand of JAQGAP010002431.1, from coordinate 14,846 downwards.
ATAAGCACACGTTCCACAACACCTAAGAAACGAAAAGTTGAACGACCCAACGGAAGAATTCTTCCCACGCGTAAAGCTTCTTGAATCGGGTCAGAACATCCATTTTAATAAAGTCTATGGTTTATACTACATAAAATTACTGTAAACTCATCTTTTAACGTTCCGTTATAAAAATGTGGTTGGTGTTGTCGCTTTCAGGAAGGTATTTGGAAGGAACCGAGAGTAGACCAGTTTCAATTCAATAAACGTTATATCACCTGAAAATATGGACTACGGCAGTTCCATTTTTTTGTATTTACTTGTGTGTTATTCTTAATAAAAACGAATATATAGAAGCAAAACATTGAGAGGACGGTAGTTGACGAATACTATTGCAGTTGCAACCCATGTTCTCATCAATTTAACTTTCTTTACTAGTTTCCATAATCTTCCAGCTTCTCTTTTCCTCCAGCTCCAGCTACCTTTCTTCTGTACAACTTCACATTTAGTTTTCCAAGTACGTATCTTATGTTTATTTGAGCAATTGGAGAGAAAAACGGGTCGTACGTTGGCAAGCATTCATAATACATAAAAAACGCAAACCTACAAACACAATAATTGCAGCAGCTTACGGAAATGAATTTGAATCAACATAATATGCAAGATTCAAAAATATATGATGATATGTTGTGATATAATTAAGTTTTATATTATTTGTTTGAATAAAACTAGCACTCAAGGTTCATTTTTCATGCATTTTTCTACTCAAATGATTCCCCAATAGTGAGTAACAACAACCACTAACCACCAGTATTATTTTGCTACGAATTTTTGTTGTGGTAATTTTGCAACTCCAAGTAAGCTTGGTAGCTACGCTTTTGGATAAACATGAAAATGTTTTCATTCAGAATGAGAGAGCCCCAATTTCTTTTTTATCCAAATAGAATTTCTGTTGGGGAAATTATCATTGTAAATTGCTGTTGACATAATTTTCTTACGGAATTTGAAATTTACTAAAAATTTTAGTCGTTTGGCTAGGGGTATGAAACCCAACATATAAAAACGTTATAAAATGTAGGATGTCTTATTAGATGGGCATATAATATTGTCGCATAGTTAAATTGTAGATGATATAATAGTAAACCTATTCCAAACACGACGTAGGGATTTTTTGCAGCATTCATTACTTGTCAAGTAATTATGCGATTTATTGACTACATCAAACTGACCACAGAGATACTACGATATACTTAATGTTATATAATTTGGATAATAAAGTCAAGTTTACGTTTGTCAAGATTTAAAGATCAATGAATTCCTTTTATCTGTAATTTAAATTCCTTTATTTCGAATGTGACACGGGTGCGTTGCTCTTGAACTAGATTGAGTGCAATAACTTTTATTTTTTGATCGGTAAACGAAACTTATCTAATATTACACGACGCTTATAACTTTATAGATCCTATTAAAGAAGTCTGATTCGCAATGCTTCACAGGCATCAGTAATACCAAAGCTTCTAAAGCACTCTCACTCTCGTAATATTCCACTAAGGCTCTTTATGTGGCTGGGAATTTCTCATTTTAGTTAAAAGGTTTTTCTAAAAAAATGCTGTTATTGCCGTTAACTTTTACCCCACAAACATAATAACATATACACACGCCAATCAAAATCGTACTTTCGCAGAAATCTGACACTTAAGATGGTTTTCGTTATTTCTTAATGCTGTTTTAGCTGGAGAAAGCATGAGTACAGCACGCGTGGCAACTTGACAGAAAATAAGTGACACATAAAAAACCTTAATTTTGGCTTGGAGAGAAAACAAAATATAGGCACCTTCTCACATTTTTTCGTAGCAGAACCCTTGGCAGAACTGGAGGAGGAAACTTAGCAGAAATGTCACTGAAAACGTTTGCATATGCATATATACATTTAAATTCTTTGTTGTTCAGTCTATATTAATTTATTACCAACATTTTCAGCAACAAAACGGTGTTTTGATAATTGTACTGATAAATGCCAACCGAAGAAACTTAAAAGAAGCTCATCATACTTTGTGTACCTAAATTAAAAATTTAGTGTTTCTTAAAAATTACGAGCCGGAATGCTTTGATTTATTCAAAACAACGGTAGAAAGCCTGAAACCTTAACCCATCGACTTTTAAAGTCGAGTCAATTTTCGCCAAGGAGGGCAAAGCTACTTGAATAAAATGTGAACGGCGAGTTAAACAATCTATGATACAATACTCGACATAATTTTCATTTATGTTCTGAGAACTTTCTCCTCCTTCAAAAGTGAAAGCCTTTTTGCTTCAGTAAAGTTGTGTGGAAGGGAAGCACCGGCATTCATTTCAACCAGTTCACTTGTAAATTGACATTGTAACTTGTACATTAACATTGTAAATACCAGAGGAAGGTTTCCAATGTATTGGCCGGAAATTTGAGCAGTGACAATTTGTGTGCGAAGTTGACAAATAAGCTCACGTTGCAAGTCATGTGCTTCCATGTTCGCCGCACAAATGCTACACTACTCTTGTCTTACTCTTGTAATCCTCTTGATTTATTTCCCTTCCTTCCACTTTTTACGACGAAAGCAGTGTCAAGCATATACAGCTTCCAATCTTCGACGAAGAATGAAAGATGAATAGGAGCTAAGTCTTTAAAGTATCGTTACTTAAAAACGATATAAACCTACAAATATAATACATAGAGAGGAGATAAGTAGAGTGGTGATGGGAATATAAATGCATTTTATTTTAAGCTCAAGCATTTGCAACAAAATCTAATATAGCAGTTTTGTAACAAATTTAATAAGCTTCAAAACTTAGTAACGAGAAAAAAAATTAGACCATTATTGAGTTCGTGGCGGATCTTTTCATCCAGGTTTCTGACGAGGCTCGTACTGGAAGGATTTGCAACTTTCGATGAAGTTTTCTCCTAGAAATTTTTAAACTGGCAAAGGGTCTTTGACTTCTTCGGGAGGGTACGGCAGTATCATTTACACAGTGTTTAGGTTTTTTCAAAACATACATCTTGTTCACAATAAAAAGTTGTATTGACTACATATAAAAGCAAATCTTATGCGCTTACCAGCTGATAAGCATAAGCAAAGTAAGTTACATCACCACTCTACTTATCCCCTCTCTATTTGTAGCAGAACGTCTCTTATTAGATTCGAAACAGTATATAAAATATGACTTACAGTATGCTTTGGTTTTCATTATTCTTTTTCACAATTTAAGCAGAGTTTAATTACTGTATGCAGTTAGAATTGTCAACATCAAATATTTCTGATGAGTTTTGAGAAGGTATTAAGGTAGTCTAGAGATAATTTGTTTTCCGAGTACATCTGATTAAATGATTCATACTGCCTCATAAAAATTGTGGTTTCACTTCGTTTACTGCAATGTCAAACCTTTTCTTTAACAAGTAGATAGGTTTAAAAAATATCCTTCACTTGTTGTAACGGTTGTTGGAAAGGATTTTGTTTGTTGTTGTTTGGTTGAAAACGATGAAAACGAATTGATATTTGTATTGTATAAGTAAAGTAGGTTCAGTAAACCAGTTCTTCGACGACGCAACTAATTGTGAAGTTTCGATGTAATATCTGCACCATTTTTATATTAAGCGCACAAAATCGGATGACCCACAACAAGTTCCTCCTACGTTATGGAGCGTACCAGCGTTCAATCACCTCTAGTCTTTTAATAGCATCATATATACAACATAAAATCAGAATCCCAATCCAAAAAATGGTGGTGCCGTAGGTGATATAAAAGACATAGCTAATATGCCACACTAATTTTTTTCGAAATGAAATAAAATCGTACTTGGGGAGTTCAGATGTAATGCCACTCCAAATCTTATAAACTTCTAAAAACCTGTATTGTTATACATTTGAGCTAGTAGTGAAACAAAAATTTTCTAGAATTTTGGAAATCCGCAAGTGCCGGACTACTTACAAACAAAGCGACCGCCAAGATGCTCTTTCCGCACATTTTTGGATGCTCTTTCAAATTTTGAGGATGCTTTAAGATGCTTTTTCAATTTTCGCAAAAACTAGACTTCATTTGACAAAAAAATTCGAACATATTCTAACTGAAGACAATAATAACACTAATAAAACAAGTTTATACACAAAATTTGCGTATAACTTCAGAAATTTCGAACTTATAAACCAAAATTATTGAATGAAACTCTTGAAAATCCTCAAAAAATGACAAAATTTGCCTCTTTCTTACCGAAAATAGTATTTTTTTTGCGAATTTTCTCTCAGGATGCTCTTTGAACACGAAGATGCTCTTTGGATGCTCTTTCAATTTTGGATGCTTTTGGATGCTTTTTATGCTGTTTTGAAAAAATTACATATTTGGAATCGTCGTTCGACGAATCCTCTGATTACCCAGCGACCACATATCCTACTTAAAGATGCTCTAGGATGCTTTTGGATGCTTTCTGGTCGCCTTACTTACGAACATAATAATTAACACCGGTCAACATGCTGTTCAGGCTTGTAGAAAATGAATTGCTGATCATGTTTTTTTTCGCATTCGTAATACAGTCAGCCTGATATCACTCATTAACATTTTTATGATAAATTTTAAATACGATTGAAAGCAAGAGTATGGTATGTACAGTAACTTGTCAAAACTCCGCTGAATAATTTAAGCACCTAATAGAAAATTGCGAAATACAATGCACCAAAGTTGCTCCACAGTTTTAACTTAAATGAATTTGTTCTGACAAGCTGATCAAGCCTCTGCAGAGTTGTACCCATTGCACAACTGCCTCGGCTAATTATATTTCAATATTTACCAATTATCTGTGACATCTTGTGAAAAAAATGTGTTTCCACTCCCGTTTATTTTACAAATAACGCGTCTCTTGAGGAAATCCACGTGGATTGTGTTACATTTTTCTTTCACAACTTAAATAAACACACTTCAGTGATTGCAAGATATTTTCTTACGCAATTGCAATTCATCGCCTTCCTTTGCGGAAAAAATTCTACCGAGATGGAGCAATGACTCTGTGGCATGGGTAAAAATTGTAAAACATGCTTCTACGTTTAGGCAATACGATCCTGGAAGCGAAGTTTTAATTATGATTTCTATTCATTCTTTGACAAGACCAGGAAAATTAGGAAACGGGGTTCTTTGTTGTCCAAACCAATCACGTACATTAAATGAGGTAGCTGAGCAGTCATTTCAGAACATGTGACTAGTCACTTTTCTCCAAATCAAATGTACTGCATAACATAAAACGATGCTTTCCAGTAGCAAGCACGATATTTCATTTAACGCTTCAATGCAAACAATTCATGAATATTCTATGTCTTCCATCGTAATTAATGCAAGTCATAACAAACAAACTGTAATGAGTTTGAGGCACATGGGCACAGGTTGCGTGTTACATCCATGCTTCAATCAGTGTGAACTTGGTTATTAATTTATGTATGAATGTATCATTTATCATGTGCAAATGCTTCAACACATTTGCAAAGCTTGAGGCTAATGCAAGAAATTAAAAGTGAAAAGATGTTGTTTTGAAGCAATGTCTTCGTTTTTTAAAATGCAGCTTTCTCACACACCGTAACTGGTTTATATTATTGAGATTAGATTAGATATCGGTTTGATATTCATATAATCAGCGACGTTTTGTACTAATTCAACAGGTTGATGTAACGGGAGCTGTCACTGGTTTTCATCAGAAATGTTAAAACTTACAAAGACCATGTTTCATTTATTTTACGAAGGTATTATTACTTCAAATAAACTCAAAATCTAAGCATGCTAAAACATATGCTAATATAAACAGTGTTGTTATAGATATTCGTGATGTTTAAAACGCAATAGTACTAATGGTGGGATAAAACATAAATTGTTTATGCTCTAGGTGAGAAATAAGGTCGAGAAAGTTTATTTTTTTCCAAACAGATAAAGTCATGAAAAAAAACAATGATAAACGCTCCGCATTTCGGCTATCAAATCAAAGGACAATCTCGTAAACTTTACCTCTGGAGAAAGGTGCTTTCTAAAGAGGTTTGCTCAAATCCGAAGATTTTCGAAAATATTATAAGTCCAGAGAAAAAAAGTCTATGCGAAAATGTAGAAGAGTGTTTTCTGTGGTACCGTGGACGGACGAAAAGACTCATCTAATAGACCTCGATGGCTTGCATTCTTCCCACTGAAGTCAAATTTATAGGTACATGAAAACACTCCACAACCTTTACGTTTTCATAAATGGAATTATTAATGAAAACGACAGCCCGAAATTGAATGAAATAATTTTCACGCACGAGTGTAATTCTTGGAAGAGGATACACATTAAAACCCTGATGGTTTTTAAGCAGCACTGCTTTTACAAAGGTTATCATTCTACGTTGATAGAGAGAACAGTGAGCAGCTTCCACTTGTTGTTAAGAAAGTCTTAAGATTTCATCGTTCATACCATGCGAGTTCAAGATGAAAGCCAATTAAGTAATTCCCGAGACTTATGCTGCCTACTTTGTATCTGTTCACAGAAAAGGAGACGGGGGATTTAAAACTTCTTAAAAAGAGACATTCATAATGCCATATTTCTGGAGTAATCACGTTGCATCAAGTGTGCAGGTTGAAAAGGTATATAGAGTTATGATGTACGCGAAAAGTAGAAGTAATCAATGAGATATGATTTTGATGAGAGAAAGTATCACATAATATAGAATTTTAAACCGCAACATTTATTACAAAAGCCTCATGCTACGGTAAGAAACTAAAGAATAAAAGAAAACAAAAACATGAGTTTTTCGACGATTTTTTGCAACTCGTCATCAGCAGCAACATAATAGCATCGCATCCAACTTTATAGGAAAACATAAAATATGTATTAATATTCATTCAGCGTGTAAGTGGGAGGAGGAAATGATTTCCTGGAAATCATTAAAATTAATGAAAGCCAACATAAAACACGGTGAAACGTTGATTTTGTTTATATCACGAGATATGTTTCGAAAGGCTTCTCTTTAACATATGTTTGATTTGCATTATGCTAATAATACAATCCTCATAAAGCTCAAAATTAAAGCCATAATCCTTTGTTTTTCATTATAACCACATGTCATACTCTTATCATAACGCCAAGTCAACTGGCGTGAAAGTTGTATAAAACGTGAATGTCGATGCGTAAACGCTTCCAACGCTTAAACAAAGTAAGCCAGAAGCTAGAATTTAAATTTCACGGGAGTATCTTGAAGTTGGTAGTTATGTAATTTCAGCTTAATAAAAATTAAACTACTTCTGGGTTGAGTCGTGCATTCACACAACACGAAAGTTTTCTCACACTTTTCATACAATTATTTAGTATTACACAAAAGTCATGTAAGATGTTATTGTGGCACACCTTCTTGTTCTGTTTGTTTTATTAAAATTGCGACAAAACTATTTTCTGGTATGCTACACAGATGTTCAACCAACTGTTTCCTTTTTTTATCGTTATGCAACAAGCAATGTTTATTCTCGATTATATCTGCTATTATTTTGCAACTGAAACTCCAATTTTACTTGACCAGGCACGATTCGTGATAATTATGAAAAGTTTATTGCAATATTACATGTAGCGATGCAGTTACATCACTGAAAAAAGTCGGCAGAGTGTGCAAAGGAATGAAATTCCCGAATTTAAAAGCTGTAGAAAGTATTTTGCAGGAAATGTCACATTTTTTAAAAGAAAAGAGCGATATTATAACGCAGTTCCAACTATAGTTGCTAAATGGATTTTGCACAAATCTTCTTTTCTGCAAAAAAAAGGAAGATAATATTGCAACATTTCCAATAGTTACTTTACATGAATAAAAGTATGTAATTCCTTATTTTTGTGAAACAATCTAGTCATTTTATAACTGTTTAAATTTCCATTATACATAAGTACAAAGTAGGGACTCAATTTGATTTCGTGTAGGGATTAACATAGGATGATAATAAAGCTGGATTTTTCAGATTGAAAAACAGAAAAAAAACAGAAACAGAAAATAGACGCAAAATCGATACATGTTTTAGACGGTTAAGGAAATGTTTCTTACAAAACTTCTGGCTGCTTCATGTAAATGTAGTTTATAGGGATATTTCCCTACAACAGCCTCACACACCGAGAGAACTATAGCTAATGTTTATATATTTCTACATTTGCATTTTTAAACAAAAATCAACGTCTTTTCCTAATCCATATCACTTCCAAAACAGATGTTATTCTATTGTAAACATTGATTTACAAAATAATAGGGCAATCACGCTGTGAGATTGAAACAAATTTTGGAAGCCATTAATCATGGAAAGTAGGTGTTATACGTATAAGTTTTTTAAAAGAAGATTCGTTAAGTTGAAGAAATATACTGATTTGCACAATACAAAGCTTTATAGAGGTTTGGAGTCAGAACAGAATGATTGGATGTGTGATGACCTATAAGACGTTGTTCATTCGTGTATTTAAAGCAAGGGTCAATAACTTACCCGTTCTCTTTTCCCGAAGCATTTTATACAATAAGCATTGCAAAAAATACAATAGAAAATAAAAAATACTTCCACGGCTTAAATAAAAAATTAAACCAGGATATTTATTACGCGATGTTTAAGCTGAATTAAATGCCGGTATTATAGAAAATAAGGTGTTATTTAGGTTTATATTCATGCTTACAATCATCATTTGAGATTAAGTTGTTGTTCTCTACGTACAAATCGTAAGGAGCAGTGCTGGAAATAATATTGCAATTTCGATCATTCCTTCCCGGCAAACCTAATAAAGGGATCTACCTTTATCTACGCAGATTATGAAACCAAAATGAAAAGGCTGAGTAACGGCATCAGAGTGAAAGGCAATAGGGGACGAACAATGATGAACTGTGGAACATCGAATCACCTGTTACCCTGAATTTAGTTCTATATCACATGAATGCATACTATCATTGTTTACGATTACTTGGCTATTTAAAAACTTCAATATTTAAATCAACAATTATGATATAAAACATGTGATTGTCCTCAAGATCATCCACAAATCTAATAATGACACGAATTATTGAAAATCGTTTGTGGTATATTGAGAATTGTAGGAATCCAGTGTATTAGATTATTAGACAAATGAATCTAGATTGTTCATGTAGTCGTAGTCGAGTCTTAATTCTATCCTGAGTTATATACACGATGCATGCCGTTAGTTTCCTCGGACCTTGAGTAGCTCTCTAGTTATTCACACATTACTAAAATAAAGTGGTAATTCCTTAGGCAAAGAACTTACAGCTACCTTGTAGTTTTATGCACGCACGTGTGTCATTTCACATACACCACAGCGTTTGAACATAAACTTTATTTCAATTTGTGTGTAACTGTTCCTTATTTGATAGCTTATGTGTTTACCTTTTCAATACGAACACAGCTTCAAAGACGTAGCTAGATGGAACCTGAAGTGAGAACATCCATTCCGCTCGTGCTCAGCTACTCAAGACCGACTGAACTCTGCAGGAAAAACGTCTATAGCTTTGTGAGGAAGTTGGTGCTGAGATTGGGATAAATTACACCAGCTTCTCTCATGCAACAAGTTTACCCACATACACATTATAGGACAAGTTAGTCCAGGACAAGTTGTAGCAGAAAAGTTTACGGTTTATTCTTGCAAGTTTTGAGAACATCGACTTGAAACATTTAAGAACCTGTCTCTCTCGATAGGAGGAAAAAAATTATGATTTACTTCGGACATCAAATCAACGGATTGTGACAGATGACTTCAACCACAGTGCAATAAATTCAACTTCAAAATTAGCCACAAACTTATTCTAGTACTGCGTTTCCATTTGTTTACTAAAACCATTTTGCTGCTCTGATCCCATTTCGTTGAACGAAATTGCATGACTTCAAGCTATATAATACCATGAAACAACGGAATACATTTAATAGAGCAACAGTAAACGGGCAATTTAAGTAACTCCTTCAGGAATTGTGATGACATGATTAGATGTTTCAGTGGTACTACTCCTTTTTTACCTTTATTTAATGCAAATATTATAGTTTTAAAGTATCAATGGTTTTCACCGTTGTGTGATAAATCAAATACGAAACTAAATCAGCATATGACATCGGAAAACCAAGGTGGAAACCGAGATGCCCCAGATTTATTTCTTAAAACACAAGAATTTTTATTTAATTTGTCATACTGTTTGATTAAAGTAACATTAATTATTAATAGATCTATTATTACATTTACATATTTAACGTGTAGTCTTCAAGTTTGACAACTGTTACGAATCAGTATTACTTTGCAGTTTTGCGTTTTTTAAATTGATAAGACAAATTAATGTATAAGGAAAACATGTACGTACTTTTACAATTACGAACAATCATTTTCTAATTTATTTAAAAAAACAAATTTCGTTTGGTTTTTGATTCATAAACCAATCTCACATTATTCGAGGAATACTTAAATTACAGAACGAATGAATGTAAAATGTAAAAATAGATTTTTTCTTAGTTGATTAAAATCAGTCAGTACAACGAACCCACGCATTTAATTATGAATCCATAGCATTACATGAATGGTAATTTTTTTCAACTTCACGACGAAAAACATTTCTAAACTGAGACAGGTTGACTAATTTTCTTACCTTGCTGTCTCCCAAATTTCATCATCTCCTTCAACCAAAAAAGTTTGGAGAAAGTCTCCCTAAATTTTCTACTCATAGCGCAATACAAGATGAAATTTATGCCAGAATTGAGCAACGCAAAAAAGTCCATGAGGTCTGCAAGCGGCATGTAACATGAGTGAAAAAATAGGTCCCCTAAGGGACCAGATAATAGTCCAAGTAGGCCCTGAGGAAGCTCCGTGAACAGGAAGAGAAGGAGAACCGCTAGAAGCATTTTTGTTGTTCTACCAGATCCGATCCCCATCATGTCATGACTGGATCTACTGTTCCCACGCCCACTGCCAGAGGTGCCACTTAAATCCTCAGATGCTCGTGCTCGGTTGGCAAAAAAGAGCTTTTGTCGTTTCCTTGCTTGCATGAGAGAATGGATCAGTCTGAGACTTACTATTGTGAGTATTGCGCAGGGAATTAGCTTCATTACAACACTAAAAGTAAAAATATATATCCGAATAATTTCTCATTTCTTACGTTTTTAAATTGATTTGTTAAAACTTTTGCACCAGTTTATGAAACGTACCTGTAAAGCCAAAAGTTAGTGGTCATCAAAAATGGGTGGTTGTTAGCTAGATCAGACAAATTGACAACATATTTCCTTTCGGTAGATGCAGAACCGGAAGTGGTATTCTTTCTGGGTATTTCTTTCACAGCGTAAGTCAGATAGTTTGGAATGCAGATGATTGGCACAACAATGTATCCTAGAGCAATTGCATACTTGGCCCTTTGCATGGTACAAACAGTCTTTGATTTGAGGGGCATTGCGACAATTATATAACGCCAAACGGCCAACGTTACAGTCAACCAAATTGAGATAGTATGGCAAACCTGCAAGTAAAGAGAAAGTGGGTGTAAGTGAACGTCAGCATGGTAGAGCTCAAGTCTTTTATACTTTTTTGTCCATATTTACCTGCGAGAAATTGGAGTGCATCAACACAAACATGGCCCACCCATACGTTTTCTCGTGTTTGAAATAAGTCATGTAGATCGCGTACGGAACATACTCCACCATGTTTAATAGATCTGCAAGAGCCAGCCCGGTGAGAATGGCGTTGGTTGGATTGATCATTTCCCTTCTCGTCAAAACAATCAGATTCAGGATATTTGCAATGGAGCCAAATAAACACACAACTAAACTGGCGTAGCCGTGAATGTCCCTGTAGGCAGCGCCAAAGGACTTTAGACCAGCACCACAATATTCCAACTGGGTTGTGACAGGAATGATGTCTCCAGTTAGGGTTTCATTCTCAAACTCATCCACTTCCAGGAATGTCTCATTCACCGCGGAAGTTATATAACTTGAATAACTGTCCATTTTGTTTCGCCTTTTCATTAATAACTGTTCAGGTCATTCTTCGGTTCCCCAAAAATAATCTGGAATAAGCAAAAAGTAAACCAAATTCACACAAATGAAGCACAAATATAATAATAAGTTGCTTCCAACGGTTTTTATTCAAGCGTCTTACATTTAAATGAAGATTGTTTCAAGTTACCCCTTCAAATCATTTTGGCTAGGCAAGAATGATGGCAGTAGGATTCTTGTATTTTTACTGTGCTTATTTCACAAGGTTCTCGTTTAGTTTGTGAAAGCGGAACTGCTATCTGAGCTGCTCAACAGCTCAACACTGACTGAGCGATCTGTGTGCATTACAATGCTTTTGTAAGAGAAACAACGAATTTCCTTTCATGCAACTATTTCATCCTTACTTCTTTCAGTAAATGGCATTTACCAATCGAAATCAACCAGCAAGCAACTAGGACTACAAAGCTGTGAATTGTATGACGTTTTTGAGAAGTTTTTTGCATACAAAATACAAACACAAGAAGATGTGTTACTAGTAATCGCGCTCATAAAAGAGTATTAAATTGCATACAGTTACTGACTCATGGCACATCCGATTTGTAAAATATTCAAACATCAAGGAAGATATTAAAGTGCTGCAAAAGTGTTTATGAAACCAGATGCAGAGTCTTTTTTCTTCATATGTCAACAGTTTTGCAGCAAAGAGACAGCAATATCCGGTTTCCGGTATTGTAGTAACCGGCGTATACGAGATGATTTACTTTTCAAGTTTTAATTCCGATTCCGAATTTTTTTTTGTCATATACATCAGAAACTCTTTTGCCGAGTTTACGTAATGTTGACCATGAAATTGAATCGGAAATGAAAGAATATGCTTCAATGCCAAATTTTTGTTGACTTTCATGGAGTCAATTGAGAGTTCCTTTGAATCAGCTTGACTTATGTAACCATTACCAAATTGTTTATTCCCGATTTTGATATAATTTTCGGTGTGTAAACGATACCACAAACTCAACGGGATTGTTTGCTGAGTTATCAAATTTAATTTCCAATGGTATGATTTAAAACTTCCGTTCGTTTGATAACTAGACAAACAGATGTATTTAGTTTCTATCGGATGCTCATCTCTAAAATAAATGTTACGTTGTACGAATTTTCTGATGTTAGATACCATCAACCGAACTCATTATGCTTGAAAGCCTAATGTACCTGACTTACCGCTTCGGTTTTTAAAACGACAGGTGTCTACTTTTTAAACAAACGTATAAGTCTTTTTACGTGATTGAACTTTTACCAACGCTTTAAGGGGTTTTCAGTGACAATTCTAGTCTATTTCTATTTTTGAAATTAAAATGCTTACTTTCAATCAAAATAAGTAATAAAACAGATCGTACATAAAATAGGGATGCGTTGGGGACAGCATAAATCCATGCAACCAACCTAATTCTAATGGGGTAACTCATTACCTACGAACGAAGTAAGTCTGTTGCAACCCTTATGTTGACTTGATAATACATTTCCACGGCTTGCAAGTTATTCACATGGGGATATTTCATACTTTATAAACAGTTTATATCAAATTTTGTTAGAGAAAGTTCGCAAATACATTTTTTCCGTTGGGATTTAGGTAGATATCCGATCAACCCCTCCTATTTTTTCAAATAATTAAAAAAGTATCAACTCTTGATTGTATAGCTTGCAAAAAAAGTCGATATCAGGTGTGGTTTCTTGCGTTTGTCGTTCGATCATTTTTTCAATTACTAAAGTACTTCATGGTCGATCCAGAATTGTATAAATCTTGAGCAACAGATAACCTCACTTGGAATCAAGCAACGGATTGCATGTCAAGATCAAGAACACTGCTCAAACCAACGACGGCCGTCCATTTAATATTGGGCATCTTTTCAAGAGTACTTGCCACGCGACTTTGGTTTCATCCAAGACGTCCAACTGTTTTGACATTTGAGCAAAAATTTTTCTTTTTGTGGTATTTCATTTGTTACACCGTTTCGCTTTTTTAATCATATACCTTTTGAACTAACAGCAGTCAGATACGTATTGCTTATATCATACCCAACTTGTTTTAGAATTCGTCATAAGAAGATAATTTTGTTTTGTTTCATAACTGAAATGTAATATCACATTCTGAGACAACTGAAGGGAATGCGAAAACAAAGTGTTGAGTTTTGATTGGAAACCCCTACCTTGCATCATGCATGTAGTGCATCAACCTAACTCTTCTTGGGATCCTACAAAACTAACAATAAGACAGGAACAGCTACTCAGGAAAACGTCTTATGATATTTCACGCAATTTTTTAAGAACTTCAACTATATTTAAGTTGATTGGTTTTTTGTATACAACATGTTGTTGACGGCACAATCCCACAGAATATAATTTTGATAAGGTTTTCCGTGTCCGACCCCTTGAGCTGAGAGCCAAAATTTACAGTCTATATCTTCAATTGATAGTGGTTAAAATGTTTCAGGCAGCAAAAACTTAGTTTATGTTTCATCCGAACTCTGTTAAATAGAACTGTGTGTTTTTTAAGGAAATTGGATTTCCTACGACGACTAGTTCAGCAAATATAAAAACCATTGAAGCACTCTGTTTTTGCCCCCAGCCCTCATAAACCTCATTATACGACCGTGGTTGTTGTTTGCTTTTAGTGAATAGGGTTCTGCTGAAAAATATTAGTGCCTGTATCCGTCTACTTACGGACGAAATAATGTATTTAAATGCTTACTAAAATCATAATGGCGTTCGTAGAAAATTCCACATTTTGCATCCGCTCCATTTGGTCCCGTGTTTGGCAGGAATGAGGAGGTCGTCATTTCAATTTATAATATCATTTTTTGGGAGAAAGCAGGACTAGAACGTGCTTGACAACGTGACGGATAATA
>JAQGAP010002430.1:0-15206 GCA_034697805.1 Orchesella bifasciata | reverse complement strand
GATTTCGTTCAATATTACGTTCCAATCCGAGTGTACAATGACGTAGTTCATCATTGCCTTGGAGTCGTTGGTTTTTTTCCACAACACTAGTTCAATCTAAACAGAAATTAGAATGCAATGGTTTAAACACAGTTTTATGTTGAAAGGCAAATTAAAGAGTGGCTTGCGCAAAAGTATGTTTACCTCCACGAAAGTAATTGGTTGGTCGAAATGATAATCCGTTATCTTTTCAGGGGCATCAACATCCAAATAATTATTTGGAGGTGGCACAAGGTTCACCTTGATTTTCCCATCGGTATGCACCCTGTTTAAATTGTTAGGAGATGTTTAACATATAAAAAACTTTATGTATTCCTTAAAACTTTCACTTACATTCCCAAAGTTGATCCACCCACTCTCTCAATATCCCGCAACGTCTCCATTCGATTCTTCTGCTCCATCTGTTTCACGAATCGCCGCATTCTTTCCACCTCAATACGTTACAGCATCTGCAGCTCCTCCAATTTCGTAAATTCCACCGAGTTGTTCATCTCGGCCCGTTTCAGTAAGCTGTTGTTCGTTTTCTAGCACTTACACCGTATCCAGCACTCGTTTCTTCTGCTGCTGCCTGTTCTTGGATGTTGACGCTTTTTGATGCACTTTCTCCTTATAAAACAATTGAAATATCCAACTTAAGCTAATTTGTTACATGGAATATTTGAGATAATAATAGTTTCTTCTTCAAAATATAATACTTGCTTGCACAAATGAAAAACGAAACCACTCCACGCTCTTGTTTGGTACGGAATACGTAAGCTGAGGCAGAAGAGAGGACGAATAATGGCTACTCTGTATTCATCTCTTGTATATCAATATGAAACGTAAATGAATCTAGGAGTATATCACAAACATCATTGGGAATCCCCTATGAAACCTCCGAGTATACGAGATTGAGAAGATTACCGTTGGGCCTGGAGTAAAAATTGGGTCTATATGTTTTGCGATGCAATGCTGTCACGAATAATAATATGACGTGATCCTAGACCTATTGCGTAATGCTCTCGCTCCCGAAACTGAGAGTATAAGGATTGTGTAATGAGCTGGAGCTGGGATGCAAAGATGAGGAGTGTTGTGTGAATGGATAATAAGAGAAA
Source organism: Orchesella bifasciata (assembly GCA_034697805.1). Classification (NCBI taxonomy): domain Eukaryota; kingdom Metazoa; phylum Arthropoda; class Collembola; order Entomobryomorpha; family Orchesellidae; genus Orchesella; species Orchesella bifasciata. Next base: position 14,073 of record JAQGAP010002430.1, on the reverse strand, counting down.
CAAAGAGCAATGTGTTTTGTGAAGGTTGTTCTTTCCGCGACTCTTGTTTTATTTGCAAGTCAAGATATATATATAGTGCTCATGTACCTATAAGCATGCACATAAGAATCAGGTAATTAACATAGCGCGACCAGTCAATCATATGTGACAAATGCCCAAATTTGAGAAAATCGAGCTCCGCTGAAGAAAAATAAAACAGAGCAGACATTATTGGCGACAATCGAAATACACAAAAATTTTAACCTAAGACGAAGAGGAAACAAACGCATTATTGAGTAGGTACGTAGAAATGGGTGATCCAGAGCGGAAAGAAACCCAGAGACGAAAGGAGAGTCAGAGGGATCGAGTAAGATTCAGATTCAAAAACGTGGTTTACCAAACAAAAAACCTAGTTAATCATAGCGATGGCTGGTAAGATACAGATTATTTATAATTAAATTTGAGATACTAAAATTAGGCACTGCTTATCATACTTATGGGAGCAATCTCACCTAAAAGTTATGTATATTTTATTGATAGAGGCAAGACAGCATTTTTACGGGATGACGGGAGACGCAATTAATACGTTCCTCACGACATTGCCCTAAAATTTAATGCATTGTTGCAATGGAAAAGCATATAGTGGTGTTAATAATATCGGAGAGTTGGTGTTAGTGTTGAGGGCTGGAGTAGTGGTGTTCTGGAAAGGCCGAGGAGGTGATGTGGAGTTTAATTTGGCAAAAGTGAAAACGCCATCAGGGATTGTGGATGAGGAGGAGGAGCTACAAAGCGAGGTGGATTTGGCACAAAAAATTTTTATTCCATACATAACCATTATTTACAGAATCAAACTTGCTTTGCGTTTCACAACTATTCCAAAAACAACAGCTTGTAACGCCTGCAGATCCTAATCACTGTTCACGGACGTTCCAGCCTCACCTTCAATTGCAGTCTCATTCTCTGAAAGTTCACTCATTCGGTTCGAAATTTCATTCGTTTCATTTGCAGTTTCTGACTCTTGTCGTTCTAGAACTAACTGGACTGGACTAGCTGGACCAACTGGATCAGAACTGTCTGTTTCTCGTAAAGTCTCGGGTTCCGTTTCATTCACTTTACCCTGTCCCACTTCAGGCTCCATCAATGTTTCTTCAAGCACTGACACTGTTCCCTGTACTGCTTCCGTCTCGGTTCCGGTTCCAGTACCATGCGTAGGAGGTGTTTTTGTGCACTTCTTTTTATGTTTCCGGAGCTCTTGCCATTGTAAAAAAACTGTATTACACCTTTTGCACTTCTTTACTTTCTTTTCACTTGGATGATGTCTTTCCAAATGACTTTCCACGGCAGACTTACTTTTCTTCTTGCATTTATCACACAGACCGCACATCCAAGTGTTATTTGAAGCGTCATATTTAAAACGCCCATTTATCCTATTGGTACTATCATACGGCTTACGTGGTTTTTTTGGAACTGAATTGGAGCCTTTTTGTCTTTTCGTTCTGTCGTTGGCTTTCGTTGTTTTTGTGGAACTGAATTAGAGACTTTCTGTCGTTTCGTTCTATTGCATGGCTTTCGTTGTTTTTTGGGAACTAACTTGGAGCTGGCTGAAGTTGATGAAGATGGTAAATCTGCTGGTGAATCACTTTCAAATTGTACTTCTTCTTCTTCTCCTGTCACATCAAATTCGTCCGCCATGATCAACGCGTCTTCTTTATCCTTATCTTTGTCCCTCCAGTTTGGATACAGTTCAGTCATGCGGTCTTCAAACGCTTCAATTTTGGCTTCAAATAGCAAATCTTCAGGAGTTGTATGCTCACTGTGCTTCATAGGATTTTCTAAATACTGAGAGTAACTTGTCTCGTCGAAATGGTGTAGGTATTTCATCAAATCTTGTCCACGAACAACCACTCCATCTTCTTTGCGGACAGTTTGACAGTTACCAATAAAACAGAGAGAAGCCTTTGTGATACGAATCTGTCCAGCTTTGTGATATCCCATTGAAAGAACTTGCAATGTTGGCACCCAAATTCACGCCCATATGAAGTGCATTTTTTGACGTCAAAATTAAGGATCCAGGTCGTTGTTCAAATAAAAAGACTTTGATGCCTTCGTCAAGCAAAAATTTTGGATGAGGAAACAGTGATTTGTGATTGAGATAGTTGTCACATTCTGTGAATTTGCATCCGAGGGTGTCACGAAGTAAAACTGCAACCTTGGAAAAACCGCAGCTCGGAATAACAAACCACATTTTGGAAGCCCCAATTCAGTGCTGATTTGTCGAATCCATTTCATTATTTTCACTATGGATGGCGATTACAGCTCCTGATGTTGGGACAAGTTCCATGTTCTGAATCAGCCCCGGAATTTTCCTATCCCCTGAGACGACATTGAATACTTCTGGAATTTTCATGGCACGGTCAACCCTGTCATTGTACTCTTTGATAAGGCTGCTCTCAGTGCTGAAAGAGTAGTACACTTGTCCACTGTAGTCCAAAATCTCTGACAATGGTGTATCAACGGTAAACCCATGATCTCCACCAAGCCTTATCGCCTCACACCAGGGCATCTCTTTATCTTTTTCAGACAAGACAACTTGGTAAACCTGCGTGTTTGAAATGCGAGTTGTCTCTTGGCGCTTAAACTCCAGGGATTGGACATTTTACAGTCTTTGAACTTTGGCTTCACAGTCTCCCAGTCATTGTCACTCAAAATTACCATAACTGCACCGTATTCAAGCAACCAATACTTAAATAGTGGCTTGTAACGTCAAGGATCCACCCATACATGGAGTGGAACCCTAATAGCAGCAATTTTCGTCATTCCTTCAAGTCCAAGTTCATTTACCACGCTAACTTTAACATTGTCTGCTTTGATTGGCATTAAGTCATCTTCGATTGGCATCTCCTCGGATCGGTGATTGTTCAGCGTCTCCTCAGATCGGTTATTGTGCAGCTTTACAACCCCTTCAGAGTCTACAAATGCCTTATGTGTAATTGGTATGTCCAAGAAATACGTGTCCGGAAGAGTTGGGATAACATATGAGGCAACGCCTTGCACATACACTAAAGCGATGTGAGGATATCGAGGAAGCATAGTAGGATTGTGAAACAGACTTTTCTGTGGCACAAACTCAACAACAACATTTTCAAAGTTATGTATTGCACACAGTTTAACATAGAAGAGTAGGGAACTGGAAATTAGTTGAAACAACTCCATTGTTGAAATATTCAATTTTGACGAATCGGCCAACACATAACGTGCAAGTTTGGAAGATGAGTGCTTTCCAACGGTGATCTTGTGGTGAACAATTCTGGCCGCCATCAATGCTTTCACTGAAGACACGTGGAGTGAGTTTCCACATGAGCAAGCACTCAAGGCATGTAAATTGTACGCTCTTTAACCTCAACTAAGGCGTCAAATGCAGCATAATTTTTCAAAATGTCTTTTTGAATGATTGCATTCAAATCTGACAGCTTGCTGTGTCTCTCTGCCTGCTCCATTGTCAGCTCGGGAAACGGTAGAACAATGTCCAAAAAGTCAGAAAGGGTAAATAAGTCAACATTCCTGTCCAACTTTTTTGCACGTTCCTCAAGGTCTGAAAATTTGATGTATGGAGGTATTGGAAGAGATTTGATTTTCTTAGCCTTTTTGTTAATCGTGTTGACTTGCGTTTGTGTAGGTTCTTCTAATGACTGGAAAATGCCATTTGACTGAATAGGTTCCTCAACGATGTCTTTAAAATTAGCAGGCTCTAAGAGCTTCCTTTTTGCTGCTCGGGTTTCCATATTTTTAACTTTAATCTATGCTACCTAACTAGTTTTGTTACAACTTTTCATAAAATGTCTCATTAAAAGCACCATCGAACTTCAACTAGAGCAAACTAAACTTCTGTTTACTTCAGTTCAATTCACCTCAGTTCCCTTCAGTTCACTTCAAACTTCAGTTCTGTTCACTTGGAGGGTAAAATCGTGCACACAAAGGAACAACAGTCACCGTCATTAACTTTAAGAACTACTTACACATGCACAGATTATGGTACACAAAAATAACCTCAAAAACTATGATAAGATATGCTTATGTAAAGTTGAAAAGGGCATCAGTCCAAGTGACTACCAGATATGAACTATACCAGAACTCGTATAGAGCTAGAGTTATTTACATTCTGGATGTCTAAGCTTGTCTGGATCAGTGGCAAAAATATCATGGTACTCATTTACGAGGTTGAGTAAATGGTATCGAGTTTCGTTAGTCACATCCTCGCCTATCTTGATTTTTGCAAGGCTTGCTTGGGTTGAGTGTGACGGAGATGGCTTAGTTGCTTGAGTGGCATAAATATGTGCATCAACTTCCTTGTCAACATTATTTGGCTGCGTGGAAAAAGGTATTGCATCGTCATTTGAGGTAACGTGGCTTACTTTTCCCAGCTTGGTTTGAGAGCATAAAATTTTTTTCTCATGAGTGGAGTCGATGACTTCTTCGCAACGTGTTGCGTTGCTTACAGCCATGTATGGAATAAAAATGAAATTTTTGTTTTATTCAGCTTGAGGTAGTCAAAAACAAGGCGATAGGCTATCTCTTCTGTTAGGTACAAGTAAACAGTTTGAAGCCCAAGGAGAAGAACTGGGTTGAATGAGTTTTTTGCGTAGCAGCTCTTGGCATTTCTCTTCGATGACCTCATGTTCTGTCTCACTGAGATTAAAAGGCCTGCTCTGTATAGGATGGGCATCGCCAGTTTCTATATGGTACGTAAAATTTTTTGATTGCGTAAGCTTGTCTGGATCAGTGGCAAAAATATCATGGTACTCATTTATGAGGTCGAGTAAATGGTATCGAGTTTCGTTAGTCACATCCTCGCCTATCTTGATTTTTGCAAGGCTTGCTTGGGTTCAGTGTGACGGAGATGGCTTAGTTACTCTAGTGGCATAAATGTGTGCATCAACTTCCTTGTCAACATTATTTGGCTGCGTGGAAAAAGGTATTGCATCATCATTTGAGGTAATGTGGCTTACTTTTCCCAGCTTGGTTTGAGAGCATAAAATTTTTTTCTCATGAGTGGAGTTGATGACTTCTACGCAACGTGTTGTGCTGCTTACAGCCATGTATGGAATAAAAATGCCATTTCTACTGCGTAGTCGTTTGGAAGGAGTTATAATGGCCATCTGATCATGTTCAATGTCAAGAGCAAAAATAGGTATTTGCATTCTGCTACATGGTTGCAGCTCTACAGCTTTTGCAAGCCGTATGAAGTGAGGTTTAGGTGAAAAATAGCTTGAGATCGCGAGCTCTAAGCGGCTTATCATAGGAAGGCATCAACATATAGTCCGTTTTGGATGACATTTCGTCGTCTAAAGAGTCTTCGTCAGAGGAGTCGTCAAAGGCAATCCTGCCTAACGCCGGAGGATAACAATTAGGGGGCGGATTAATGAATAGGCGATCAATGATAGACTGATTCCGTATTGGGGGTGGATTTGGTATTGATGGTGAGGGTGGATTGATGAACAGGGGTTGAATGATGGATTGATGCCGTATTGGGGTTGGATTTGGTAGTGAGGGAGGATCCAGTAGTAAGATGTCGATACCGGAAGGATTTCGTTGTACCACGATCGGTTGATTAGCTGTTCCTCGTGGCTGGGTACGGTTACAGGAGTCGGTTGATGATTATCAACTGCACAAGTGCGAGTTGTGGCCTGGTTGGGGGGACGGTCAACTATAGTGTAATCCTCGGAGAGGGGATCATTGTTGAAGCAGATTGTGTAGTTAATTGAAACTGGGCGAAATTTCTCTGTGGGTAGGAAATTTAATGGTGAATCCACATTAGGGGGTTGTTCCGGAAGGGTTGAAACATCCAGTGGCTGGATTTCAGCAGCTTCTATATGATCCACTACAGGATGAATGTCAGCAGTAGACGTATTGGGGATTTCCGTCGTGGTGAGATTATGAACAGGTGCCGGAGATTGCAATTCTTCAAAGCGAGAACGTAAATTAGTATTTAGATTACCTTGTGATGTTGCAGAGGAAGGCGTGTTGCGAGGAACTTGTAAATCAACACGTCTTTGTATTGGAGTACTACCCTCAGAGGCAGGGATGAAAGGGGAATACGGGGTGACAGGATTTTGTCTGGCGCGCTTAGGCGTCAGAATATTTTTGGCTTTGACAAAGGCTTCACGCACAGCTTTTCTCAGACCAGTAGGACTGAAAATACCAGGTTTCTTAGGTGTTGACTCACTCTCTGAATCGTCTGATTCATAGTCTAGGTTAGGAAGGTAATGGCTGGTGAACAACTGAGCAACTTGTGCAACATGGCTACGATTTGCATCGGATTCAAAAAAGTTTGTCGGTTCAGCCACAATATCAGGAGAAACTTGCGTACCCGAAGTACTGGGCACTGGAGAAAGGTGAGGCGTAATGGCAGGTGGGGAAGGAGAAAACTGCGTAGATAGTGGCACAAAGTCCGTCGAAGTAGAAGGTGTGGGGTCACTTGATACGGAAACAAGATTGGCAATGGGATGTGAAATTTAATTAGAACTATTCACTTCCACTTGGGTAGATTGCTTTTTATTACGAGCTTTACGAGGTTTATTAATTTTAGGTAATTCGGTACCGTCAAATTCGGGTGGTAAATTATTGAGTCGCTTACTTCGTTTCATGTGTAAAAAGTGAAAAGGCACCGTATTGGGGTAAAAAGAGAATAAATTCGATCCGAATCTCCACCATCTGTCACGAATAATATTATGACGTGATCCTAGACCTATTGCGAAATGCTCTCGCTCCCGAAACTGAGAGTATAAGGATTGCGTAATGAGCTGGAGCTGGGATGCAAAGATGAGGAGTGTTGTGTGAATGGATAATAAGAGAAACAAAGAGCAATGTGTTTTGTGAAGGTTGTTCTTTCCGCGACTCTTGTTTTATTTGCAAGTCAAGATATATATATAGTGCTCATGTACCTATAAGCACATAGGTACATGCATGCACATAATAAGCAGGTAATTAACATAGCGCGACCAGTCACTCATATGTGACAATGCTATGCTATTGTCATCCCATAAAAACTTGATTTGTTCAGTGTTATATTTGGAAACCAAGTAAAACTGAAGGATCTGTAAACAAGTATGCTTTGTGTACCTAACTGTGCTTTACTCCCAAAATATTATGTATTGAATTGAAATCTGCTTTGTCCCTTACATTGGGCTTCGTTCAGCTCAACAGAGCTTTTAATACCACGTGGGTGCGTAGCCGACCTCTTCCGGTGAATAACCGACGAGTCCTTGTAAACTTATGAATTGCATTTTAATTGATTTATTTGAATTATTTATAAGAGCGATTTTTATGAAAAAATCATCATTGAAAAACTTCACTAAATTAATATTTAATTTTAAATCTTTAAATCAGCGTTTGCAAGACAGTAAGCATCTCAATGCTTGTGAGTGATAAATCTTTCAAGGGTCTAGTGGAAGAAAGATAACAAGTTTCACATCAAGCAAATTATTTTGAACAAGCACTCCAGTTGAGAAGGCTGAATTCGTGCCTGTTGCTTTTCATTTTTGTGACTATTGACAAACTTGTAGTTCAGGTAGAAAATTGGTGCAGAAGTTGGAGAGGACACATTTTTACTAACTTCCCACACGAGTTTTCAATCAAAACTACAGTACGTCTGTTCCTGCAGAATCGTAGTTTTAGTTGAAATATTCATTTTAACGTTTTTTCTCTTTGTTCGGAAACGTTTGTCTACGTTAAATTTATGTAAATGATTTGGAGTGTAGTTTGTAAGGAAAAGTAGGTCATGATTCCTTTTGTTCAAACGTTTCACTATTTTGCCTTTTATGGAAATGATGAGATTTACTTATATTTACATAGATTTACATATTTTATTATGAACTTTGACTTATGTTAATTAGTTAATTAGAATTTTCCTTTGTTTGAAACCGTATGAAAAGGAGCCCAAAATTGTATTGGGCATTCATTGTCGGTTTGCTAGTTGACTTGATCAGAGCACGACAAAGTAGAATCAGATTTTGCTGCCAGTTACTCTTGCTGAAAGTATGCAATAAACGCAGTTTGAATTTAGAAACCCTGTTGTTGTTTGTGGAAACTTATTTTTCATTTCTGAGGAACATTTCCATTTTCATTCCCAAGTTGGGGAACATTAGTTTGCGGAAACATTTGCATTGTGCTCGCATATTTCTGATCATTCCTGCCGGAATTGATCCATCCTAGATTCTGAAATCTCTTGACCTGTAGATTGTTGCCCATCGGATCGAAGGCTGATTTGGCGTCTACAACATCATTAGTCTCAATGAAATTTTCACGTGCATTTTGTCAAGTAATTCTTTGCATTCTTAATTTTCCTTTGATGTGAGAATACAAATAAGTGGGGTAAATAAAATCCTTTTTCCATGACTAAAAACAAGCGTAAAGACAGCTGTCTTATCTATACATCTCCATGGAAGTTCCTTTTCACATGTATATTATATACAGTATATATATGCGGGTAATTAAGATGTGCGAAAAAAAACAGGAAGTGAGTTATATCCGCGATAATGTAGTTAATTTCAAAAGTTAATTTGTTTACAGAATCTCTTCCCGGGGAAGTACTATTTTGTTAGCTTCCATAAGCTCATGAGGGCACGGGTAGAGTTCATACTTTGATCGACATTTCACTTGTGAGAGAACCCAAAAAATGAAATAATAAAAATAACATGACATCAAAATATTTCAAACAAAATTGATTTGGACATGTTATTTAATTTTGGTCTGAGTTGAACATGGATACGAAGTTGCTAGTAAATGCTCATAGTTTTATTACAAAAAACCTATGTAATGAGCCAATAAGTGCACATAATTCACTTCATCCCACTTTTATATGGAAATAACATTAAACTGAAAGCGCCATGGTGCACGTAAATGCGAAAATCGACCACAAAATGAAAGGGCTAGTTAGTAAGAATAGAGGCTTTTGATGCGGATTTGGTTCTGGGTACTGGACTTTCTTTGTATCTGACAAAAGAGTGTTTTATAAATATTTGATAATATAGTCTGCTTTTAAAAATCTTAAATTTGACAGGGGATATTGCTTGGGACTAATTCCTCCTCAATCCGGAAGGTCATATCACAAAAAAATGATTTTCTTTCAAATTTTCTGTGTGAGTAGTACTACTAAAGTTACATTAATTCACCAATTTTTATGGGTCAAAGTTGAAAGGTTCAGGAGTTATGCCTTTTTCTGTCCGGAAATTTTTCATTTCAGTCAAAACACCAGTATGGAAAGACGGTTAAAGATAATTACTTGATTTCTTTTGGAAACGGTACTCAATAAGTTTCTCCAACATGGTTTTTTCGGTTTAAAAAAAACCGTTACCGTTTTGGCAGTATAAAATTTCAAACTTTTTTTTCGAGTTTTTTGACCATTTTTTCACTTTTTAAAGAAAACGGTTTATTTTTTGGACAAACTGAAACCGGATTTGAATTCAACGTCCCAAATTACATATAGGATGCATTTTATACAAATTTAAACACCTTAATTTTACAGATAATTGCCCTTTAATATTTAAATGCAGTTTAGCGTAATGAATATCCACGCGAACGTATCGTACACTCATGAACCTGCCGTAGTTTGGGAAGGGAGATACCTTTTCATACTGTGTAGGTAAAAATGAATGCTCTGGAAATCAAATACGAACATTTAGTGAGTTTTCAAAGCCTTCAATGTAATATGACAAGGATTTTCAAAAATAGGAGATCCATCAACTGCCCTATGAAATCAATAACAAAACTTTAGTAGTACTACTCACACAGAAAATTTGAAAGAAAATTATTTTTTTGTGATATGACCTTCCGGATTGAGGAGGAATTAGTCTTGGGAATTTGATATATACTTTTACCTCTTATGGAAAATATTTGCCGAGTGCACATAGTCTTCAAATGGAAAAATTTTGGACTCAGGCCTTTTCGGGTATCGATTTTTTTGGCATCCTATTTCCACCAAAATCAGTTTTCTAGCCTGAAATATTGTGAGGAACACGATGGTGCCGCTTAAAGTTTAAAAAAATTAACCCAAACAGAGTTAGGGGTCGATTTTGCACGAGGGACCAACGTTTTTGGGCCAAAACCGAGTATTTGTACTTCTACAGTTTTTTTGCAGTGAGTTCTGAGGTACGCATGAACTTGGAAAGTATTGGATTGAATGAGTAGATAAGCATGCAAAAATATCGATTGGGAAAAAGCAAAGGAAAAAAACTGAGAAGACCAAAAATAAACCTTGATGCTACATTCGCAAAGATGATATAATTTTTTGTTCCAGATTAAGCATATAACTCTGATGATGTAAGTTCAGAGACTTAATTTATTTTGGTTTTGAGTTTGGAGTGTGACGCAACATGCATGCGGTTGACTAAGGAAAGAACAGAATAATTGGATTCGGATTGCATTGAAACATTCGACTATGCACTAACAACCCCGTTATGAAATGGTTATGCTCACTTTCTCCAAAACTTTCACCAACAACCAAGTGCATAGATTGGTTACAGAAACAGCGTCTGGATGAAACCAAATACCAAAACAAAAGTCTCAAATGGCAATTATTCATGATGCTTTCATAAATGTCTACGAATAATGAAACATGTAGTTTGAACGTCAATTTTTTGTTCCTTTATTTCAAGATGGGAATTATTAATATATATAATGCATTTTCGCAAGTTGTGATATAATATCGTTACATATTTGCTGATTTGGTTTTATACGTACAATATTTATAGTTTTACGTAATGCAGGTTCCAATTTAGAAATTGAATAATGATTTTTTTCTTGAAAACATGACATATTACATAATGATTACATAAACACGAATCGCGATTATGTAATCATTAAATGTATATACATATCTCTCCTCCTTTACAATGCTGATATAATCGAAAATTCCCAAACAAGCAAAGGCATCAAAAGAAAAATTATTTTGAACTTTATTTCATACTCGGTGCATCAAAACTAGTGGTAGCGAAAGTGAGACTGGTGTCAGAGTGTTCTGAAGCACTTTCGACAAAAACATGTTCCAGAAACTCCAATGCCTTATTGAAACAATCATCCTCATGAGTTTTGCGAACCGCGTAGCTTTCAAATGGAGTTTCACAATACCGACAATTGAAAGTATGGGGAATCGGCGTTGTTGGGACTTCAGTAGAATTTGTTTCATGATTATCTAAAATAATGAAATGAGATAAATAAAATCTAATCTAAAAGGGCCAGGTATATTACAGTTCGGGATTACACACCTTTTGTGGATGTACTTGGTTTTTGCGGAGTACTTTGTTCACTTTGGCTGGATCTCGAATCCTTTCCAGTACCACTTGTGAAGTTGCTGCATGTAAATTTGTGGTTGCAAGAAATGCGGACCTTATTATCATCATCATCAGTCTCACCAAGAGGAAGGTTGCCAAATTTTGCCTGTTTCGAACTTGTTCTTTTGTTTCGTTCTCCATTGTGGTTCCACCAAAGGAATGAATGGTGCGTATTCAAATTGGTCGAACAACCCCGAGCTACTTTCCTCCGGATGCCTTAAACAAAAGTTAATAAATGAATAAACATTTTTGTTTGTCACATTTTTAAAGTAAATATTTGAAATACTATTTTTACCATCCAGAACCCTTTTCCTCAGGTCTGCAGAGTTTTTGTTTTCCGGTTTTGGCTGAGATTTCTTCTTCCGTTTTTGCTGATATTTTTTCTCTGGTTTCGGCAAAGATTCCTTTTTCTTTTCACAGTACGTCAAAGGGTTATTCATAAACCCTTGAAAAATGTGGTTGGGTGTAGACATCTGCTCCCCACCATTCACCAACTTATGCTTACAATACAAACCAGTGCAGATTGGAGAATCCGCTCGAGAACCTTGCTGAAATTCACAGTCCATTTTGAGATTGCTATGAAATAGGAAGATTTAAGGAACGTTTGAGCTTGGTTTGACTAACATCGAATCCCAGAGGTCTTTGCAGAGCAAGAACTTGAAGTGGAACGACAGGAATAAGAAGTTGAGCTGTTGCTAAATATGCAAGCAGGGAGCTGTGACAAACCTAATGTTATGTATGGATATTCATTTGCATATATCGCAAGCTTTTATTAGATAAAGGAATGTGAAACGAAATTATGTCATCTTCTGTTTTCGGGTTTTGACGTTTTCGGACTATCAGTGTCAATAATTATCGTCATTATAAAATATATTAACTGACGATGAGTCAAAATGCAATTTAAAACGTCGAGAAAATAAAAATGACATATTTTGGCAACGGTTTTCGTTACTTTCTACCAGGTTTTCTCTCAACCATTGATTAGACTTGCGATTGAAGCAAAGCCTGGATGAAAGCTAACCATGTATTCGCTCACGTTTGTTTTAAAACCATAAGCACCGGAATCATAATGACATGATGGTGATGAGGAAGTAATTATAGTTTTTTATCCAGTTTCTAGATTTTCTCCTCTTTGTATAGAAATTCCTCTCCCGCAGGGTTTTTCTAAACATTTTAGTTCCAGATAACATGTATACATCATTACGGTGCATTAATACGAGTTTGGAAAACGGTACAAGATTTCTTCTTTAAAAGCATATTTACCAAAGGATGATGATACAAAAATCTGTGCTCAATGACTGCATAGTCAGTTGCTTACCCTTATTAAAAGTCTTGTGAAAAATGAATGAAAGCCAAACTGTCGTTAATTGTCGCTTATTTAGTTTGCTGTTTTTAAAAAGGATTACAGTATTTGTTACACACTTTTAGGATTGTTGGAGAATAATATAGTTTACATCATATGATTTGGTTGAAAATAAAAAAACTTTTCAAACCGATCTAATTAGACGTATTTAAGCGTAATGATCATAGCCAACAGCAGCTGTGTCGGGTTGCTTGTGTAGGATCTGGAATATCCGTTTGACAGACTCCCCAACTAACAACTACCCTTAATACTACATTCCACATGAGCGAACTTGTTGGTACTTTCTCCAAAAACTTTCAAATGCAAAAGTTCCAGAACGAGCACTCGAACTCACAATCTCAGGAATTATTCCATTTCTTATAGAAAAAGGAGTTAGCTCGAATTAACGATTACATTGTTATCCGCCAATGTCTCTCATAAAATCGAACTTCCTTTATTTCCAATACGTGAAAGTGGATTTTCAAACTGTCTTCTTCATTACAATTCCGATGGCAGTAGAAAACGTTACCAACTGGACGTGGAGCTGTTCCTAGTTAAACTTCAACAAAACCTTTGTGCAGCAATATCCAGGAATTTGTTGAACGTGCGGATTTCAATTCAATGCTTAATTTCATTACGATTCATCTTCTCTCGACATTTTTATTGAGATAAATAAGTAATAACTCGAGTTTTTAGAAGGATTTGTGAATGGCTCACTTTGGGAAAGACCAATTGTGATTTGGTTGGGGATTAAGATTTAGTTATGTATTTCATTTGGTGTAAAAGTTTTCTTTACACCGTTTTACCACCAATTTTTTTCCTCAAATCTTTATCAAATTTTATTTGTAATAGCTTAACTAGATAGTTTTGCCGTTTTCGCCTCCACTCATGTTTGATGGTTTTCGAAGAAACGGCAAGTGGTCAGGTGCAAAACAAAGGACAACATAATAGAAGTCCAAGCAAAAGTGAAAAGTAGCAGCAGCTGAGCAAAAAATAAAGAGACTGAAAGCCATATGCATTTGTGACCGGAGTTGTTTACGTGATAATAGTACGACTTATCCTCAAAGCTCCTTGAGTTTCAGTTGCAAAAAACCTAACTGGATATTGGATATTTACCAATTAAAAGATATAATTAGGTTATATGATTTCCATTCTTTTGAACCTCTTTCGTACTCAATATGCAAAGCATAATCATACACATTTTTCATACGTACGATACACATGCTCAAAATATCGTATTGAACTCATATTTTGCTACTCGCACAGCATTTCATATAGTGGCAACAAATACATATCCTTCTTTGTCTCACGTACCGTCTTGTTTATCACTACTTTTGTCATTATTTTGTATTTGGCAGCTTACTTAGTAACAGAAACTCCATGAGGTCCTAAAAACCACCAATATTCTTATGTTGAGCTCTGAGC
>JAQGAP010002429.1:0-15206 GCA_034697805.1 Orchesella bifasciata | reverse complement strand
GTTGCTGATGTTGATATATATCATGTCACATTTTAAATGCTTGCAGACTTTCGTCTCATTCATTGTGCTCGGTATGCGAAGGATGATTTATGCCTATCCTTAAAAGAAATTGGATAATGGGTACACAAAACACTGTATTGTTTGATGATCCGAAAAATAAAATTGAATTAATTCATCCGTTTGTGAAATTGCGGTTAATCTATTTTAAGCTTGCTGCTGTTGGTATGCATTAGAATTAGGAGAACTAAAAGAGGAGTATTTACAACAAGAAAAAAGAAAACAATGACTTACATTTGGTAGAACAACTACTACTCCAACGGCAACTATCCATAAAGGTAGTAGTGACTTATTTAGTAGAGCTGAAAATACAAAAAAAAATCAAATCAAACAATTGAACAAATTAGATATGGCGACCAGTTTATTGCATAAAGTGGTATTGACATGGTTGCCATCACTGTGTGCAACTCAGCCCCATGATCATGATCTCATGACGACGACGACTCTGGTACAAAAATACACACACGATGAATTATAATGACGATGACGACTGCATATTTATCCATGCATGGATTTCAACACAGACTCCTATTTTTTATGTATCGGTGGGATCTAAACTCATTGTCAATCATGTCACATGTCAAATGCATTTCAAAATCTCAAAGTTGGGTCACTCAGTCACTAGTCCTTTCCTCTCTGTTCTGCATGATGCAGGTGAGATGGAAATGATTGGAGAAAAATTAGCCTCACTTTTTGCTGCAGTTGTCCGATCATTAGTATCAATTCATTCAGTATCAGATGATGGAGAAGATCGACGATAAAAAATTGTGAACAATCATTCTAATAATGACCAAAGCCCTTTAGCAAGTCTCATCTGACCGTACGTACTTTTCATAGGATAAAACTCAACCGTTCATTGTTGTGACATCAAGCCACAGCCATTGTTTATCCGTGAGGTGTATACAAGCTGCCTTCTTGTGCGGCCTTTGCCATACACCTGTACCCAACTTTTGAAAGGCATTGTGTGTAATTTTCAATTGTGTCCATCACATCATTTTTTTGTCCAGCTCGAAACATTTTCATTTTCAACTTGCGTCGACCATTTGTTGTGGGAGACGTCTGTGAAAACTCCCACTCGTACAATTATTATGTCATCGTTGATTCCACGTATTTTTACAGTGAGATGTGAGAGTGGTTGGTTGTGGTGGTGTGGTGCGGATGATTATGATGATGATGATGCATTTATAATGCATCTCTTTGAGTCATTAAAATTATCAAGGTATTTCAATGGTTTTATTGCCTTAAATAGTACGGAGCCAATAAGTACTGTGCGTATTGTAGTCATCATCATCATGTAAAGTTTGAATTAGTGATGTTGACACTATCCACCTCCGTCTTATACATCATCATTGCATGCTTATTATTATGTACCTGATTCTTACAACTTTACGATGAGCGATACGATGATGCATCTTCTTCTGACCGACACGGTTCACTTATTACAGCAGACCGAACGTGAGAATGAAAAAAAAAATTTACGGTGTAAAAAAAATCGTTTACAACTTGAGAGAGGAGATCAGCATTTTTAAACAGATTGGAGAAGGGAGACAGGTAGGCATGTGCTACGTTTGGTTTTTTCGAAATAATGAATCAAAACTCACCTCCACCTGTCTACTCTACAAAAGTTATGGGGTTCCGTTTTTTCTCCTTGCGTTGTTCTCTCTGAAATGGAGATGAGATGATGATGACCACAAAACAATGTCAGTCATTCATCTTGAGTCATCATTATCTTATTGTTTCATCTCACTGTTTTTGTGGAGTTGCCTCATTCATTGTTTTAAGGAATGACATCCGGGAAAATACACAAAGCATTGTAAAGTGGATACTTGAGTGGGTATTACCATATCACAATACAACTGGAATGAATTGCTAAAACCTTATTTCCAGACGTGAATTCATAGTCTTTGATTGGAAACAAGATATTTTTTGCTCATATTTTCTGCTGACTGGATACTTTCTCGCTGGAATCCAATCCAGTCATGCTTCTTACTGTGAATTATTAGCATTATATTATCCTCAGCTTGCATATAGTTGCTACTGAGGTTTTTAATAAATTGGTTTTGGTTACGTGATAGGAAGAACTCGTTTATATGGTAAAATAATGCATCTACCTAGCTAACTACTCACATGTTTACTTGCATAATATCCTGTTCTGTGCCTTATTGTTCTGTCTTTCACAAGTAATGGAAACCTTGGAAAATAATTTTGTCGTCATCATTTCAGCTGTTTGGAGAGAATGATGTAATACTCTAGAAAAGAAGTTGCCGACGATGATTTAATGAGTTTACATTTCATTATTTTATGACGAATCTTCATTTCATTTTGTGAAAAAATAATGCTGCTAATTATATGTCCACGGAAGTTACGCGGTGTCCCGTTCCCATTTGATACGGGGTGCCTCTGTTTACTTTGGTGTACCGAAATAATTACGGTAAATAATGGGAAATAATTAGCACTGTCTGCCCACCAGCCATCAAAATAGTGATACATGATTTGATGATGAGCATTTATTTGACCACTGATCGCAATTGTAGCATAATTTGTTTTGTAGTAACACAACAGAACTTCTTTTCAACAGCATCATTTTGACAGGCAGTGATGCTTCGTGAAAAGCATGTACATTATTAAACATAGATGATATAAGGGAGCACAACTCATTGTAATGTGATTTGAACATTTTATTCACTGTTCGTCTGATCAGGATCCAATTGAAGTTTGAATGATTGCTCATAATTTTTATGATGATGCTACCATATTTACATTACATTATTCTTCAATTACAATCATTGAATGAGAGCGCACGCTTTGCTTGTTCATTCATTCAAACCTCCATTCATTTTGAGAGGAAGGGAACAAGAATGCACATAACATTTAATGGTTCAGGTGAGTGCAAAAAAGAAATTGTGAATTGTAACAAGTCGTAACGACGTAGGCAACTCTTGAATCGTTAAACTTCAGAATGAAATATATATCAAACGTTGCCCTACATGAAGATAATGCAGCAATCAGCCATAATCCAGTTAATTGATATGCATTTTTTTCGATCATCATTATCATCCTTCTGCAATTGTTTGAGTTTGCTATCCAACCGCACAAGAAAACTTTAACCTACACACACATTTGTTGATGAATTGATCTTCCTGCAACTGCATTTTTTTATCAAGATGATTCATATATTTTTCCTCTGTTTGTTACGTAAAATGGTTGAAAAAGGAAGGGTTCCAATTTTATACAATAAATTTTAATAACGTAAATATATACCTACGTAATACAGGCTTATTTACATGTATCATGATGAAAAAGGAGGTATTTTTCACATTTCTGTCATGATATATGAGATGAATGCTCAGACAATGCTAAATGTTGTACTAATTACGACAGCATGCTTAGTGCCACTGTTAACCCTCTTTTTTTTAAAAGGGACGTGTAGGTATACTTTTACAAGTTTTTCTATTTCAGAAAACTCTGCAGATACGTAGCTTTTTATATATTGAATGAAATGTGATTGTGTTCTTGTGCTTCATTAGGAATTCTCCTTGCATTTATCCCCGTCACATTTTCAGAGAGACGGAGAAAAGGGGAATAAAAAAGCTGGTTTTTGCTTAGCGTTGAATTATTGCAAAAAAAAATTAGATTCGCAATGTGATATTATAGTCCACTGACTGAGTGTGTGTGCCTCAAGACCAGCTTTTTGTACTAGCTTTCGTAATGTAAACCGTACTATTATTATTTGTTTTATGATTATGTCCCCTGATGAATAGGGTTACATACATATAATGCAGTCACCACCGCATAATTTTTGTTCCCATCGTGGCTGCCTAAGAAAAATCAACAGGACAAGCGAGAAACGTGTGAGGTGGTGGTTGAAGTGGTACGCGTTTGCTGTGCGTTCAAAAATGAAGTCTTGCATCTCGTGTCGTAGTAAAAAGGGTGAGCATGTCCCAATGAACTCGTGGGAACTTTTTTGTCTTCAAATACAACTGTATTTAATTTTTTTGTGATTACTAGTTCAAGTATAAGAAGACGAGGGAAAAAAACTTGCTATAATATTATTGTGTATCAAAGTCATTCATTATTCAGGTCTTCGAGATAAAGAAAAAAGAGTTGAGGTACGTACGTTCAAACGTAATGCACAATACTAACCACTTTACTGTATATTTATAAACAAGCTATAAACTATTATTGTATAGCTTTGTCTGTAAAAGTTGTATAATGGTTTGCAAGTTCAAGAACAAACTATTCGCGTGTGTATTGCTTACACATATAATTGTAAGTCCCAACGTCAAACTTTGTTTTTCAACGTTTGTTATCGAATTTCTAATTTCAGGAATTTCAATTGTTGGCAATGAAATAATGCATCGGCATCTGATACAAAAAAGGGTACAATAAATATTAGCTTGTATGACATTTTATTAAACATGACGTTTTCTATGCGTGATGATAAAGTGAAATGCCCTCCGACCGACGAGCACGACCACTCGAACATGCAACTACTTAAAAATGAATTAAACACGATGGAGTACAGATGAATGACAAAATGCACAAGAGAAGATTGTGTGATTGACGACGATGAGTGACTGAGTGACTGATGAGATTCATAACAAACCAGGTGAAAAAGGTGAGTGAATGATGGAAGAGTATTAAGCGCTAAGTTGATGTAACATGCGGTTTAGATTGGTTGGTGGTAGGCCTCATGTCTCCATGTTTTTTATACTGCCCCATGGTGTTACACACGGTAATCAAGGGCACTTGGCAGCATAATAAAAAGACGAAAGGATTAATGATATTAAACATTTTCAATGACTGAGGTTTGTGAGCTAACAATTCAAATCGTCATACGTTTTTTATCACATCACTTTCGTATTCAAGTATCAAAAATGTAAAAACTTGATGATGATGATGACTCCATTTACACTTTTTGCATCTCAAAGTGGTTTAGCATGTAGCAAGTATTTGGTTGTCATAATGTTTTGAGTCCAGGTTTAATCTGTAATCGTCTTTGTTGCGCAAGCATAACCTGCGTCTAATTTTATCCCAGGGGAGGTGTGATGTCATCTTTTCTTTTTTTCAGGAAATGAGCAACAATAAAATGAATAAAATGGGGTGTTGTAATAAAGTTTATTGTGGGGGATGATTTCCAGAGATGCAATCAATATTATTATCCAGACTTAAGCCTGGAGTCAAAATGAATCTCACTTTTTTTCTGGGATCAGAACATAATTATTTTCAAAGTTTCTAACACTGACCATCGTTCTTGGGATGCTCACGCATTAATTTTTTCCCCTTGAACAAAAACATTATATATCTTGTAGCAACAAATTCATAAAGACATTAACTTGTGCATGGAGAATGTAACTACGCCACACACTAGGATGAGAGCAATAAAGCTGTTTTTTGCATCATGTAATGCAATACTAACCCTATCTGTAGTTAGTATATTCTTGGATATTATGATACACAGGAAATTCCAGTAAGGATTCACGTCTTGCT
Source organism: Orchesella bifasciata (assembly GCA_034697805.1). NCBI lineage: Eukaryota > Metazoa > Arthropoda > Collembola > Entomobryomorpha > Orchesellidae > Orchesella > Orchesella bifasciata. Next base: position 9,659 of record JAQGAP010002429.1, on the reverse strand, counting down.
GCTTCAAAGAATAGAAAGGAAAGGTAATAAGCTCACAAAAAAGTTGGTTTTTGGCTTTGGTGTTTTATAGTAGGTATCTAAGTTTTTTCTGCGAATTCCAGACACTTTTGCCTAAAATTCTGATTATGATGATGGTCTGGTGTGGTGGTTATGAGACTAATGATGTTGAGGATGAAAAGTTATGAATCATGACCATGCACATAGTTTCATACTTTGTGGGCTTCTATTGTAAAACTAGAACTCGTGTTCTTCAGCCTGAAATTAGTGAATAGATGTGTATAATATTGAACAAAAACGTTAATTCGTAACCGTCGGCTCTGGGAAAAAAAAAACTTTCAGAAACGATTTCAAAGAAGTGGCCAGAAAAATGCAACAAATCAAAAAGTCAAAGTCTTCTTGTCAGGTACCCTTTTTTAATGTTTGCGAAAGAAATGGGCAAAACAAAGGTTCCTAAGAGACTCTTGCTGTTGCATATTATTGCGCCGTATGAGATAGTTTCAAACATGTTGGTATAAAATTCACTCAGGTCGGGATATAATATTTAGTCTACATTTCAGAATCTCATTTCCCTCATCACTTCATGCATGAGCTACTCCCAACAAACCATTTTTCTTTTGCTTACAAGGTACAAATACACATAATTTCCTTGCAGAATAAAAATTTTCTTGCTAAAAAGAAAAAAAGAGGGGGAACAGGGAAATTAGAGGAAGCGGACTATAATGTTGAATCCCACAATGCAAAAGTAGATATAAACAAGTGGAGAAGCAGAGCACCTCATGCAAATATTGTAGCCCGATTTTTATATCATGCCAACTTCTTTTGAGAACCGTCACTTTGTAGCAACACAGCCCTTCAAAACAAAATGAGGATGTTGGTGTTGCTTGGGGGAATCTTTTAGCATTTCCTTTCAAATGCATTCAAGTCGATTCAAGTCAAGGCTATATTACACTTGGTGGTGAAGAAATATGGTGACCTAATGAGTAAATATATTCCAGACAAGACTGTACATTGTTTAAACACGGGATTGCGCCTAGTTACATGTGTACACATGCATAATATGAATGCAATAATGTTTTTCAGGTGTGCTATCGTAAACATCATCGTCTGTTGTACGCAACACACCCCTCTTCATTACATAATGTAATAACAGACATGTAAGTCCGAGATTGGACTCAGAAGCCTGTTCTTCCAGCGTAGCGTCATAAAATCTTAAACTGTCCGGCAATATTTTTAGCAGCTAGCATGTACTTATATTTCATCCGTTACATTAATAGCTTTCTTGATCGCAAAACGACGACTCTTTGATTTTTATGGGTTTTTGTTTAACGTATTCATTTCTCTCCTTCTCAATATAATTCTGAAATGCTTTGAATCTTCAACAAACATTTCATATTTTAACTCTCTTCGAAAATGTGTGGTTTACTGAAGTAAACTCAACAATGTTCTCCGAAGTACCGTCATTATTTGAATTTCTACATTGCAGAAGTAAGTACTCACTTTGCCACGTAATTTGATGATGACCATGGAATTGTGTGCTTTGAGATTTGTTGTCATTAATAGTATGCTTTATGATGGTGATTCTCTCTTCTCCTCCCTCAAGTGTCAACTCAACTTCAACTTGTTACTTTTTTCTGTTTCCCACAAAACGGAATGGAACACCAGGTGCGCTTGGATAAAAAAAAATGTTCACGTTGTAATGTAACATTTACAGAAAATATCAGTGTATTCTTCGCAAGAGTCATCGAGATGAGAATGTGCTTCTCCTCCTCCTACTTTTGTATTTGTTTCTTATTCATATCGTCTTCTAGTCTTTATTTAATCTCTTTCTTGTCCACCACCAACAGCCAGACGAAAAAAAATATATACCTGTGTAGAAAACCAATGTGAGATCAGCCCATAAGGTATTTGAGTACCCTTTGGCCACCTTTGTGGAACTTTTAGCGTCAGCATGATCAGTAGAGTTGTTGCTACTTGCGTGCATTTCCTACATAATATACAATGTTGTATTTATTTACATGTATGCTTGCATGATTGCAGTTTTATGCTTCAACTAAAAGTCTTGTTCGAAGAGACGTACGCACATGAGCAAAATCATCATTATCATTTACATACTAAACGAGCATCCACCGAGGCACAAGATCCAGTTTGGAAACCTGAGGAGCCACTGAGAAACCATCCGAAGAGAGATAAAAAACTGTCAGGGTTGAAGATTTTTTTTAAAGGGAAGGTTTAATGTCTACCCTATCACATCACACATGTTATATAAAAAATGCAAGTTTACGCTTCCCCATTATCTCAGGGATTCATCTGATTCCATATGGTTTTTTAAAGAAACGTTTTATTTGCATTCATTTCTGGCGACAGAAGATCAAGACGGGGAAGTAGGAAGAGAGGCACGGTATTCAGCCACAGCAGTAAAAATGTTGACATGAACTATGCTCACAGAGAAAAAACAAGCTCGGTCTACCAAACCCATCCCTAATGTCAACTGGAACCTGCTCATCATCCCCAATGAAAGATTTTTTATAGGACTGTAACCGGCTGTTTTCGCTTTCGCTGTAAACCTCAAAATTGATGATGATATGATATGATATGTATTTTGTAATAACAACAATCAGTGCGTTGGTTGGTTGCCCTTTGAATAATAATAAAAACAAATAACGTCCACAAGTTTGAGGTTTTTATTTTTTTATAATATATGCATACTGCCACCATCACCGCTGGTTATTATAAAAATGAAAGTGTGCCTAGTTCCAGATGTCCGCTCGTAAGCATTAAAGTTCATCGCTTTGATGTGCAGTTGGCTGGAAGACAAAATGTTATAGAGACACGGAGAATCATGTCAGGGAAGAAGAAGATTCTTACCCTGTACCTTCGTACCGGAGGGATGTTTACTATGAAACGCCTTCAAATTTAATTATACACAGACAAAAAATTGTTGAACAGTAACAGTCCGTGTGCTGTGTTTTGTTCATGGCGGTTTAAAATTTGGCTCTCGGCAAGTCCCATTACTCTTCTGGATTCCAACACCAACCAACTTGCTATTTAGTATTTACTTTCATTGATAAAACTTTTATTTTCTTCTGAAGAAAGAAAGGATGGAACTAGTCGACCGTCTCGTTGCCTCTATGAGATGATGATCGACGACATATTATTTTCCATGGGAATTCGACTGGGTACTTTCAAAATTCTTTTGGGAGTCATTAAAACCTCGATGTTTGTCTTGTTGATAAAGTACCTTCTCAAATTTTTGTAAATACTAACTGCGTTCCATGTCCTTCGTGTCAGGGAATGGAAATGATACTTTTCATTTCAAGCAGTGTCTTTCCGCCTGCTAAATATGAATTCACAAGTGGTCTCAACGTGTTAAAATTGATAATCCGTCAAATCGTAAACAAGACGTGATTATTACATTTTATTGTGATGCTTTACGAAGCTGTGCAACCATGAATGTTACATAACCATCTTTCACCTCTTTGATAAAGCCAAAAAGTCTCCGTTCATTGTTCACCAAATTTTATATTATGTACTTATATTGTAGTCATTTGCCAATTGATGAAAAGAAGGAAAAACGAGAATGGAACAGTCAAGAGAGAAATATATGCATGGATAATATGTGAGTGTGCTTGCCTAGCCTACACAATATATTATATAAAGCACCTTGACACACCTCGCAAACCATTTAGAACCTTTAAAAAAGTTATTACTTTAGGAAAATAATAAAATCTTTCACACTTCAAATAAGAAAAGTTCAGAAGTGAGGACGTTTTAAATTCTTAACTAAAGAGGATATGACACATTACAGGGAGCAATGCAGCACTTGAAAATCTACTCTTGATGAAAGACTCACAATCATCGTGCTCATCACATCACCATATCCATTATGTCAATATAAACTGTTTATTTTTTCTCTTTATTTCGAACCATCATTCGTAAGTACGTATTTACTTTCTCATCCTGTCATCAAAAATCTTGAATATTTGAAAGAAAATAATAAAATTCTTTGAGATGGAAATGAGTTAAATGACTACCTATCATCGTGATAATCATCATCATCATCTCCCTCCTTTGCTCACTTTATTACAACGAGATTATCAACAAAGTAATTGAAGATTACATATCAACCTTCTTATTTTATTTTGGTGAATAGCTCAGACTCATCATTCCAAGGAGATCTTAAGGTTTTGATTTTTTGGAAATTTTAATTGAAAAGAATTTACATTCAAATGACTAAGAAAATTGAAAGGTTTACTTTTCAACCTCTCCCAAATGCACTATCACTATCACAAATTAAATGTCAATTAACATGCTATTTCAATCAACAGTATATAATGATTATGTCCTGTCTGACTGACTGATGAAGAAGGATAATATTCTGGGATTGTTATGTAATGTCACGACCAATTTGAATTATTAACTATTCACTGAACATATTATAATAGGATTTTGCAACCAAAAAAGTGCCATCTTCAAATGACTCTATTTTGCTAATAAGATGATGATTAACACTTGTGCACTCGAAGAATGAGGAGTCATTTCGATTCTATGAAATAAGGCATTTATGTTACTTGAGGCGTTTTTAGAGCCACGGGTACTTCTCAAAACCAGTGTTATTTACATTTATGCATTGATGATCATACAAGGATGATGATATTCATGTCTCTCTCAATTTCTATTTCTGCTTGTTTGTTCATTTCGCGTATGATTGATGACGGGGGAAGGGTTTTACTTTTCTTTTGAAGAGTGTTTGATTCGGTTCGGCACTTTGAAAGTGAGTGCACCAATATATTATGTGTTGGACAAGGGTTTTTGGCAACTATAATTGTTCTGGTATGGACCCCTGTCAATATTCATTTTTTATGATGGAGCTGAGTTTTCCTCACATTTTAGATTCTTTCTTCAATCTTGTTCCTCATATTATTCCGTCCGATAACCTTTCATTTCACTACCGCGTATATACGCAGTACAGCAATTTGCTCCTCTTTTTATCAAAACATGACGTAGAAAAATACATACATCATCAACCCAAGTTAATGATGGATATCTCTCAAAATATCGTAGCTCTTCATAAGGTACCTTCCTTTTTTACGGAAGTTTTTTTTTCAAGAAATCGATAGCTACTTTTTGGTAAAGATGAATCAGATATGACAAGAAGAAAAAAAAGGGTTTCCGTCGATGATGCATTCATATTGAGAGCCCGGTGAGCCATGAACGCAAGTTTGTTTCTTTTTTGAAAATTTAAAGCATTTCATTACTACTATTTTCTGTCTGCTCGACAATAACCATCATTAGCACCATCAAAAGGAGGAGCTAATCAGCTAATCTATAAGAAATGTGTGAGGTTTACAACCCGCTCCAATAACTATTGTTGAGTAGAATGGTACACGAATGAGTTGAATCAGCAGGAGACGCTCAAAAGTTACATTTTACATTATTTTTGTAAAAAACGGAGTGCGAGAAGGCGGACACACCACCAAACTCACTATCAATACATTATTTCTACACAAAGATAATAAAAAACAAAAGTATGAGGAAACCGGACGGAAAAGAGTATCTGATTTTGTTCCTCTCTGCAACAGGCTAGTCATTTGTGGATACACGTATGCAGTACGAAATCATACAAAAATGATTATTATGACCATAGCAGCGACCTTTAGGAGGGTTTTTACCTTTCAGCAACTTACTGGTATGGTTCACGCATGTCTGTTCGTTTTTTTTTTCAAGAAAAATTTGTTCACGATTTTTTTCGCCTGTATGATAATGAAATATGTCTAATATGTAATGTAACAATATTGCCTTTTCTCTTTCCTCAAATTCATGATTACTGCACAAAGTTTTATCTCGTCTAAACCCAAAGGATGGAAGAGAAGAGAGGCTTCAAAGTTGTGTAATGCAATTCCTATAAAGATAATTTTTCGCTGATAAATAAAATGTTGGCTGCAGATGATCAAGAAACCATAATGATATTACGATGTGGTGATGTCGATGATCGAGAACCAAGTCATTGTTTGCACAATGTGTCGGAACATGAGATTTGAAAAGATATTTTGGGGAAGAAATCTCTATGAATGTTAGGAGGTATACGTTGATTTACAATAAAGTTAGGTATAATTCAGTGAAACTAGTTGATAGTGGCAAAGATGATGATGGTTTTTATAGAAAAATGAGATGAATAAAGACACCTGCGAGTGCACTTATAACACGAGAAACTGAAGGCTCAACCAGGCATAAAAGGTATCCTATAACAATATAAAATATCTACTTATTCCGATTATGCTCCGTACATACATCCCTGCTAGGAAGGTAGGTATGATGTTATGATATGATGCTCTTTTGCATCGCCAAAGAAGTGGTCGTGATGATGATAGTAGATTGGTGGTGGTGGTTATGTGCTGTTTGTGAGTTTTGTTAAAGAAAATATACTTTATGTTGTGGTTTTTTCATAATCTTTACTTATTATCACTGTGCACTGAAAAACTCATGTATTCTTCGCACTGAGGAATGTTCTTTCATGGGTTCCTCATTTTTTCATGTGTGTTTGTTTGTCTGTGGATATATAAAATGTGATATAGGTAGGTTTTCAGTATGGTAGAAACTACGAATAAAAAATACGTTGACCAAAATCTACTTTTCACGTAATAACACGACTCTGTGCAAATGCGTAGCCTCACTCCCAGTATTGTTCATGATGAGGAATGGTACGTATCAGCCAGTTTCTCGAGTTTCTTTCTGGTTTCGAATCTAATGTGCAGAGTACACACACCGTGATAGCTGAAAGTATGCTATTATTTGATTATCTAAAGTTAGTTTTAAATTATTATGATGATAACGAAAAGGAGGTGTGCTGCGGAAATGCTCTTTTCAGAATTTTGACCTTGGTGCAGAACCAGCAGAGTCACAGTGGATGATGGCTTTGCTCTTTGGGTTTGAAAGGAAACCACATTACTCAAACCTGCTTCTGGTTGTATAACATTGCAGACGATAAAGTACGCGGAGTTTGCGAAATCTTTGCTTTATCTACAAGTGTGTTGGTTTTACTCACGTAATGTGGATACTTCGTACGGTTAATTTTATTGTCTTTTTCAAACTGAATTACGTAAATGGCTCAACGTCTATTAATTTGGCTGTGTTTCCACGAACCAAACTATGAGCTGTCTTGTGAAAAGTGGAATTGCCCCAAACTAAAATAAATTCTTCCGTGATTGTTCATTCAATTCATAATCATCCTCACCTCACATCAAGTCTGCTTCGTAATGTGAATCATCTAATGTTATGCCTTCAAACTGTTATCGACGTTTGTTGGAGCGTTGCCAAAACTACAGACAAAACAATGTAACCTACACGAAAGATTGCTAACTATTCACTCTCGTTTTTAAGAATCCATACAATCTCTATCTTCTCCCCCTATTTCTTAATAATTTCATTAACCCGAGAGTACAGTTAGAGTTGTACATATGTTTTTTACGGATGCATTCCTGAAAAAGATATTTGCTTCAGTTTACTCATTAGCTCACGACAGGTTTGCTATCCATCATCAAATACATTCCTTTGCTGTTGAGTTAAAAGGTGTAATAAACTTTGTAAAAGCTGCTTTAATTTCTGTTTTGGCAACGCAACGGTGCTCCATTAAACATTCGGCAATATACGTTTTTTTACGTACGCAGGTATTTTTATAATGATATGATTTGTAAACCCTTCAAAGCTCACCCTGGCTCAGGTTGTAGTTGTAATAATATTGGGTTATTGGTATGATAATTGCTACTTTGTATTGTAAATGGTTCCTGATTAAAATAGAAAACTGGAACCGGCCACCAAATATCCGAATGAAATGCACACAATTGATTGGATTAGTGCTGCATTGATTTACATAATAATATCAACATTTTTCATCCTTTCTTGCTCCATTCTATGGATAAAATTGCTAAATCTAGAATTGCAAAAACTGCTAATTTTTTGTATTATACTTTTGACTGCTTAGCAAGGAGAAAAAATCTTTGCAGCATTCCCTATTATTCCTCTGATTACCATATAAAAGGAGAATGGGGTTCGTTATCGCTTCGAAATCCTGGTTTTGATTATTCACCCCGGTTTTAATACAAAGCTAATGCGGAAATATTCACGATGGTTGGGAGCATTTCGGTGGAATTGAATTTCAAATGTGTGCAGACTTTTGAAAAAAAAACAGGTGTTAAGAAATTATTGCAATAGTTAGCATTCCCATCTTCTTTTTATCCTCATGAATTTCTTTGAATCACGAAAACAGTGAAAAATGAGCAAAGAATTAAAAAAAGTTGCACGAGTTCTGCTAGTGAGCAAGTACAAAAGAGGAGGGATGATTCGATTCGAAACGAAGAATTAAACATTTTATTCCTTTCTTTTCACGCTAATACAAAGCTACTACAAGAGTGCATGGCTGTGTGTGTACGTTTCGTTTGAGTCAAACCAAAGTACCAATGCACTCCATTTTGATTGAATAGCCATAAATTTACTACACACTCTGATGATCATCTTTAAAATTAGAGTTATGATTATCATCGTGAAGATTATGTTGTAATAATATCATTACTGAAACCTCACTATTTTAATTCTCACTTGCACTTTTCTCAACGATTATAAACCGCAGTATATTGTTAGTTTATTTACTCGAATTGCTCTATCTCATCCAAACTCTTCATTTTCAATAGAAGCCACATCAATGAGTGTATGCATATTATAAATCGTAAACTGATTAAAAACTAAAAACTCTGATGCAAATCATCAAATCCCAGACTAAACACACCTTCTGCCTGTACAGCATAATATGGTTAAAAATGCAGAGTGTGACGTGAACTTAAAAATAAATCAATGGGTAAATGAAAGTGAATTGCAATGAATTGCACCGCTCGTATTCTCTCATCTAACTAATTGTGTTTGTGTACGTGTGTAATGCATACACAGTAAAAGGATGCACTCATCACAACTGTTTTATGCATGAGTCTGACCAAACTAAAACAAAAAAAATGAGGTTAAAGTAATAATACATATGAATGGGTTCAGTAAAAACGTAGCTCATCATCTCTCATCCTTCTTTTCTTGTGTACAGTTTTATGATATGTGAGTAACGTTTCAAAAAATGGCTTGTAGCATTTCTGATTTTTTTTACATCACACATTACACCTATTATACTGAGCCTGAGCTAATTTATATATCAACTTCAAAATTCTCATCATCCTCATGTTTTGTTAATCTTTCTTGCTGTGTGTATGGTTGTGTCGTCGTTTACTTAGCATGACCTGCTTATAATAACATAATTATGTTTACCTGACTGTTCGTCTGTGAATCTCATAAATAAAGTATAACTCCACTCATATAAATTTACATGCATGACTTGATCATTAACATGACTTGACTTCTAAAGTTGAACGTCTTCAAAACCAATCTGTAGCGACCTTCGTAATCGTCTTGAGTAAGAGAGGAGAATAAAGATACCGTGAATTTTCACAGGAAGAATAAATAGTTGGAGTTGAGTCAAACTCACCTGCAACTAAATCTTCATGATTACTTCACTCTGGACTATTCGTGACTTGATGCAATAACATGTGACAAAATATGGAGTTTTCTCATCTAATCATATCTCATCTCAACTGTTCATCTTTTGGAAATAAAATGTTACAGGAACA
>JAQGAP010002428.1:0-15207 GCA_034697805.1 Orchesella bifasciata | reverse complement strand
GTTTGACCATTGAATTTCTTCTTATCTTTTTTCTCTAATAAAGCCCGCACCAGTTCTATATTTTACTCTGCTGAAGCTTTGTGTACAATCTCTGTTTCTTTCCATCCACACATACCTGATACCTTGTTTACATAACCTGCTCACTTTCATCCTAAAATTTCATAATCTCATTCACTTCCTCACTTCCAACAATAATAATCGTGCATTCCTATTTACATTAAATTGGTTTTAAATACTTTAAATGTAAGCAATGGGTAACTCCGTAATTAAAAAGAAATTACTGTAGTAATACTTGAGATAGTAATATTCTGCATAAAATTTAGCTGGTAATTTGTCTGCAAAACATACAATTTTTAATTGATGTGCGCGTACACTGCAGAGCAAAGTTGGTGTAACGAAATACAACGCTACTATTTCAGCATAAGCAGGCTCACGGTTTGATCTACACAGAAGCTAAAAAAATTCAGAGGTGTAAGTTCCTCAACAAAATTGTTGTAGCCAATGTAGCATTTTAGAGGGAAAATCGACCTTGTGTAGCGTTCAATCCACCTCCTTTCTTTTGCAACCGTCACACTTATTAACAATCCCCTTTTTACTTCGGAAATACTGTTTTTGGACTCGGCATAAAGTCGCGCCAGCATAGTGGTGTACACCGCAAGAAATAAAGCTGCGTCAAAAGCAGTAACAACACATAACACCAGCTCTGGTGTTGAAATATTTGCTGCTAACGCAATTATTATGTAAAAGCTTATTATTATAGCAAGGATAATTAAAAATAGTATCGCGATCACTAGGTGATTTTGTTGTGCTACATTGTAGTATCGGTTCAAAATCTGAACTTGTCGGTAGCAAACCAGGCGTTCATTTGATTTCTCAGGGTTTGATACCACAAACGACTTAATATATTTCTCGTACTGCCGCATGCAATATGCTGGAACCAAAGAAAAACAGCACACAAAAATCATGTAGTTACCCATTGCGTCAATATCAAGCCAGAAACCAATGATGCAGTAAGTCATTAGTTGCAGCGTTGATGAGAGTGTCCATGACTCCAACTTTTCAGCCAACTCTGGGTTATTACATTCCGGTAGAGTGAAGTGTAAGAATGTTATCGAATTGCAGCGCATAATCCACATTATAAACGTGTATGACAAGGCAGTCAAAACCGTACACGGAATGAAGCTGACATTGAGAAATTTGAGAACGAAAACCTCGTTCCGATTGCTGTCTACTTTTGAAACACGGATATCTGCAAAAATACATAAACATACATAAATCAATGAGTTAAAGCAATTTAAAGGTTTGTCCTTCTTCGTTTGTTGGATGTTCATTAAAGTTCTGATGACGCTTCTCGAAACTGAGGAACAAGTTTATCAACTCGATGAACCACTGTCGGTGTTTGCAAAGCATCCATTTGCAAAACCAAAATGTGGAAAGTCCCACTACGCATAATAGACTTTCTAATGAAATTTTCAGCTCAACGGTTCTCCCTTCTTTGAGTAACTGGCCCCAAATTATGAGAACGTAGAGGGTAAAAAGTTTTATTTTTATTTGCTCCCATCTCACCGTTTTCACGCTACTTGGAATGAGTGTTTGGAACCGGGAGAATGAAATCGAGCTTGTGCCGTAAGCCTTTTGGGCAAAAAAGAAGACCTTTACGTAATGTATAAAATTTTCGTGGAGAAGCATTGTAGATTTTTGAAATGTCCACCCAATTTGATACAGCCACTTCTATCAATCTTGATGGACGAAACAAAAGTGAACTGAAATATTGTGTGCGACTGACGAAAGCGTTTACAAAGACGTGACTTGTAGACGACAATCAAATCAACATGAATTTTTCGTCTCACTGAATTAGATACATGCCACGTGCTGACAACCATACTTTGTATGACACTTGAAAAATTAAATAAACCTGTCTTCATCGGTCGTTTTGCCATGTTCAGTATTTATTGGTTCTTTTACAAAAGTGATGTTCTTGTTGTCACAATAAATAACGCAATCATAAAAAAACTTTTTTAATTTAATGGGTCTTCCCACTTTTTCATGTCAAATATCTCAGGATAGTTAATCGAAAATGTCAAGCTGACAAGTAGCGTGCTTACAGTTAGGTAGGAGAGAAGAAATTCCAAGGTTGGTCGACAAAACCAATGTTTTCCTCGAAATTGAATATTAATTGCTCTTCTTTTATTCTACTGAGTGTATGTATTTTCGCTATTTACAGATGGTATACCATTTCTAGTTTGATAAAATACATGAAAACGTGGAACGATCGGGAACTAAATTGTCGTTCCAGGTCTTATAAAATATTTTGTGTTTTTACGGTACAAATGTAAGAGTGCAGATGTTTATTAGAAATCCTCGCTATATTTCACATGAAATTTGTGTATGATAGAACCGGGAAAACATCAGAAACATAATTCTTTATAAAGTCGCGTATGATAAAAATGGGAATTTTTTACAAACAACAACCTTTATACAGCAAAGTATTGGAATTTTTTTACATTTAATTTTTATACATTTGTCAAAGGGTATTTTTATACAGTTTTTACGCAATACATACGATTTACGGTTTCAGTTTAGTTTACATTACATGTTAGATATCACGATTAAGAAAAAGTATTTAAAAACTTAAAAGCTTTATATTGCATAAGAAAACATTCAAAAAATGCTGTGACATTGTAAGAAATATAAACGTTGATGATTATTTTACGTGACTTTGTAAAAAAGATTCATATTTCCGATGTGATTTCGCAGTTCTATCATACACACCTTTCATATTAAATAATAGCGTCGATTTCTACACACTATCCCGTAAAAAACACAAAATATTTTATAAGGTTGAAAACACAATTTAGTTCCCGATCGTTCCACGTTTTTATGTATTTTACGAAAACTAGACATGGTATGGCATCAGTAAATAGCGAACATACGTCAACTTGGTGGAATAAGGCAAGAGCAATTAATATTCAATTTCGAGGAAAACATTTTTTGTCGTCCAAACTTGATGACGATATGTTGAAATCCTTTAGTTGCACGTGTCATTTCAAGCCACTTTTTTCTCACTTATCCAGCTGTCACTTGTCACTAGTCAGTCATTTATACAAAATATGATGCTAATACGTACATGACAACAGCTTACGGATTGTCAACGCTTAACCATCTTGTGATTTGTGACATGGAAAAGGTGGTGATGGTCCACAAATTTTAAAAAAGCTGTGTGACTGCGTTATTTATTGTGACAACCACAACAACGTTTTTAAAAAAAGCCAACAATTAGGAAATATGACTGGGACAGGAGATAAAAAAAGTTTTTAATTATTGTGTCAAGAAAAGGTGTAAATGTCAGTACGTTATATCTCAGACACTGTCTGATTTCGAAGAAACGACAGCCATTATTTGTGTTATTCCTAGACATCACAATATGTGGAAACTATTTTGGACACGACCCCGACATAAAAAGACACATTTTTTTACAGAATTTGAGAAAGCAAACGCGCCATGCCGTGTTTGTTCCTTGGTTTTTGTTCTTCATCGGACTATCATAAAATCAAGTTCTGCGTCCGATGAGCTAATATCGCATAATAGGTTTCAATGAATATTTGATTGAATTCAGAGTTCTTACCTTACTTATGTTGGATTGTATATATAAATATTGTTTACTGATAAAACCGCAACTAACATTAGTTGTGTAGAACCTCGGATCCGTTTATTATGCTTTACCAGGTCCCATGAATAAATATCCTGTGGAAATCAAGGCGTCGGACTACTTTTTATTTATGTCTAAACGAAATCTAAGTTCAGGGCTACGCTTTATTGGGAATAATGGCCTCCCTTTTGAATTTTTTATACAAATTTCCAGCTCCAAGGAATTAACCTGTCGCGTTTTGGGTACTAGAAACATCAAAATTAAAGCCGTGAAGACCTTTCATCAGTTTGCACTCATTTTTAAAAGCTATAGAGTTTTAAAATCAATAATTTCAGTGATGGGAGACCGACAAAACTGTAAAAAAATAGTGAAAACTCATTTGGACTAGAATATCTGGGATTTGCATCAAATTTTAGGAACGTTTTTCTATGAACGCGATTTAGCCTTGCTAGATGCAGCTGGTATATTTGAAAAGCTGCGAAAAGAAAACCAACATTACAGAGAAATATCAGCACTACGGAATCACTTTGATACGTTGTATGGTAAAGAAAGAAGTACTGTAAGCTTTTTCACTGCTGCTCTTAAAGAACTTAGTTCCTTTCAAATAAGTATAGGTTCTGGAAATAGTGATTTGTTTGAAGGAACAAAAGTGGAATCTTTGCACGCAGTTTGGATTCTGTATTTTTTTGTATGTTAATACTTTGCTTTAGTGCATTTTGTATTGAAAGCTTTTCAAAGCGTTATATTCATTTATTTATGGTCAATATACGAAGATTTGGATGGATTTGCGTAAGATATACAAATATGCATTTCTCTATTGTGGTGAATTTTTATTCATCAGTTTTGGTAGCAGCTTGTTAGTTTTACTTCTTATGGATTCAATGCCACTCTGTAGAAAAATAAAATCATTTAGGATGTACTGCAACTATTTCTACGGCCATAGCTTATAGGGAGTAAGTTACTTACCACTAATACCGTCATCATTAGGGCAAAGGGATTGTAATGACACACGAAATTCAATCATTTGATTAAAAGCGGAAATACTTCAGGCCTCCACGTCATTAACATTTCGAGTTGCAATTGGCAATCAAATTACTATGTTATTAATATACTACATATATATATTAACCAAATATTATACTAGTTAACACGAAATACTTAAGCCCACCGACTTGATCGATGATCCTCAAACCATCAAAATATTAAGTTGACATAAAGTTCCTGTTCGTGAATTCTAAGCACAACTACTTGAAGCAGTGAAACACCTCTAGTTTAAATAAATTTAGAGGCACCTTGAACTCCAAATGGTCCACAATAATTTCTTAGTGTTCAGTCCAAGCTTTACAAAATATATCGACAAGTTTCAAATATTGCGCTGCAATCTCCTGTTAAAAAGTTTTGAATATTGAAAAAGTTTTACTCTAACATGAACGCATTTTGGAATTTTTGAAGAATCATTAAACTGCTGGTCAAAGCGGATATGCTTTTGTTAACACTTTTTGTAGTAAATCAAATATTATCAGCAGAGACAATGCCTCAGAGCAAAAGTTTATCAGATATTGCATCAGAATATCAATCGAATAAAATTTTTAAATGGCCGCTTCTTACACAATGTACAATTTTTGTGTGGCAAAATAGTTTAAAAAACAGGGAAAATTCGTCCCTCTATAAAAATCTTATTAAATATTGTATGAATACTACAGAGTCAAGATGCATACTGATCTATAAATTTGAGTATCCTTCACCAGTGATCTGGGAACTTTTAAAAATATTATTGCTACGATATTCGGAACCCTGTCTGTTTGTTCTTCCTACAAAAAATTTGTTATCGTCCAAATGGTCCTTTTTACTTAACGAAACGGTTAGCACTTTAAATTTCAATGCATCGCCTTCACCTGATATGAATGCGATTCTTCATAAACCACCCGTCCCAACATTTATTTTCATTGGAACTAAACTGCACAGAAAAATAAGTCTAACCGAAATGGGGGTACTAACCCAAGTAAAACTATTGATATTGGATGAATCATTCAAAAATATTCTTTTGCTGTGCACAATGTGCGTTGAAAAATTTGATCCACTAAATGGGTTAAGGAGTCGATACAGCAAAGTCGAAATGCGGGATTATATCTGGAAGGATGCAGTTTCACCCAAATTTATTAATTTGAGCTATCAGGACACAGTTGAGGATATTGAACGTATATGGACTCAAAGCAACTTTTACTGGGGAACGGATCACGGTGAAAATAAATTCTCTGAAGAAAGTTGCGATTTTACCCGAAGTAAAAAAAATAATGGCAGGATTAGTGGGAAACTGCCAGCCCCACGGGGCTTCGAGGCAGATTTTTGTATTCAGCAGAAAATTCATGAGATTCATAACTGTTCTGACCCGGTTTCATCGAAAGCGCCTGCAGAAATAAATCATCACGATTTGTATCACTGCAGTCCACAGTCAACGAGCTGTTTGGTTGTTGTACCTTTTGGAATTCAATTCGAAGATTTTAAATTCGTTTTCTTCAAATCGCAACCACTCAGAAAAATTGACATGAAATCCCTGCTAAAACCTATTTCATATTATGGGTGGTTGCTAACTTTCACAGCTTTCTTCTTCGTTGCTATCGTAATTCAACGAATGGAAGTTAAACGTGCACCATTTTTTGTGATTTCAGCAGCCCTTGAACAAGGTTTTAATATTGGTAAATGCCACAAACCCAGACTATGTATGCTACTCTCTGTTTTCTTTCTGTTTTGCATTTTGTTGCGAAATGTTTACACCTCCTCAATGTACGCGTTTGTCACTAAACTTCCAAATCAACAAGTTCCCAGCTCTTTGCAGGAAATTTACAATGATACTGATGTCGATATTCTTATTAATGATTTGTCCACTTATTATGCAATACCAGCTTCAGCTCTTGGAGAACCAGTTTACTATGAGGCGTTTACCAAGCATCCGTTTCTCTCCAAACGACATTCCAGCTCAGCCGCGTGTTATCTTGATGATTCAACGCAATTTTTGGAAAATTTATTGTACTCCAGAGAGTTCCCCTGTTGGATACAAGAGGCAGCAAGACTACTCGGTGTTAATACCAGAAAGACGTTCCAAGAGTTTGCATTAATATTCCGAAGTAATGGGGTTCTTAAGTCCCTAATTTCCGTGCTTGGTAACCGAAAAATGTACCGATATAGCGACAATGCGTTTCAGCTGGAATATTATGGGTTTGCTGCATATTTTAAGAATGTTTTTCTGCATTACTATGAGCGTGATTTTGCAATATTTGAAGCTGCAGGTATATTGCAGAAATTGCGAAAAGAAAACCAACACTACAGGGAAATATCTGCATTAAGGAGACCCTATAAAGCATTGTTCGGCGCAACTGGGAATACAATTAATTATTACTCTGCCGTTCAGCAGCATAGTCATATGGCAGTAAATTTAATCACTGGTAAAGGCGGCTTGGTGCCGGCAACTAATGCAGAGTCTATGTTTGCAGTTTGGATTCTCTTTCTATCACTTTCCATACTCTGCATCTGTGTTTTTTGTATTGAAAGCATTTCTACAGAGTTTAATCGTCAGGTTTCGGTCAAAATAAGTCGAGTAGGTTGCTGTGTTATTAATTTTACAACGATGTATTTCCACATTACAATGAATAAGGTTTGCCAATGTTTGAAACTCCTGGCATTTTGAAAAAAATTATACTAACAGACAGCTGTATCTAATCAGACCAGCATAAACTAATGGATAGTCTAATGACAGTCAATTATTTTTTTAGAAATGTGCGTATTTCATAATATCACTACAACAAGAAAATATCCAAGTTAAACCGGTGTTATCATCACATACCTCCTCAGCTTTAAAACCATTATAATGTTATTTATGCCAGAAAAAGTATATGTGATTTCCAGCTAAGTTGTCGCAGTTTTGCTCAAGCAACAGGCTTCAATTTGATTTCTTTCATAAAATTATTTTTTGCTAAATCAACTAATGCAGCTTGAGGTTATCAATTTCTTGAATCTAAATTAGTACGTTTATAAAGCACATCTTTAGATGGTATTAGCATTTACTAGTCACAGAACTAACAGGTCAACTGTTTAATGTTTGTTTGTTTTTACTGGTGAACTGTGAACTTAATGATGATAATATTTTTTTAATTATAAGTGTAATGATTCAAATATTAAACCAACTTTTTTGTGCGAATAGTTTAAACACGTTATATTATATAAAAATTATTTACTTGACACTGATCTATCGTCCATCAACTTACTCCGCGTTTTCGGCAAAATACTTCAATAAAGCTTTTTCTGAGTTGATGGTTGGTCTTAACCGTTATTATATGTCTGTAACCATTCAAAACATAGAACAAATATACAGAGCATGTTAAGAAATATATGAAGGATCCAAACTGCCCACAATGATTCCATATTGGTCTGCTCAACCAAATCACCATCCCCATAACCTAAATTAATGTTAGAGTGTTGGACAGCAGCCGCGAAAAAGTTTATAGTACTTTTTTCTTTACCATACATCGATTCAAATTGACTTCGCAATCCTGCGGTCTCCCTGTATTGTTGGTTTTCCTGCCGTAACTTTTGCGATATACCGGATGAATCAAGCCTAATCAAATCACGCTCATAGTAGTGCAGAAAAACATGTTTGTAATCTGACTCAAAGCCGTGGTATTCTATCCCAAATGAATTTTCGGAATTACTGTACAGTTGTCGGTTTCCCAGCACTGAAATTATTGATTTTAAAACTCCATAGCTTTTAAAAATTAGTGCAAACTGTTGAAACGTCTTTCCGCTGTTAATTAGAATGGCTTTAGTAGGATACGGAATGGAACAGGTCAATTCTTTAGATGTGGACAAATTTTTCAAAAATTTCGAACGTTTCTGTCCTCTTCCAAACGAGCACAATGCTGAAGTAAAATTTCGTTTGGATATGAATGGAAAAGTTGTTGATGCAACCACTTGAGGTTTTCCTATCATCAAAGCTGGTATGAGGTAGTAAAGAAATTCATATTCGCCGTCAACTAAAATGTCAATCCCAATATCATCGTAAATTTCTTGCAGTGAACTGGGAGCACGCTGTGTTGGCAGTTGGGTAAGAAATGTGTACATTGACGATGTATAAACATTTCGCAAAAAATAGCAAAACCAAAGCCAAAGGGAAAGCAACATGAGAAGGCTGGCTTTTGGGGTCTTTGCGAGACTGAAATCTTGTTCCATAGATATCGCAAGTGCAGAAAAAAGTGCTGCTTTCAACCCTAATTTTTGAATAGTGAAGGAAATGCCTACAAAAGCCGCAAATACCGACAGCCATCCATAATATGGAATTGGCTGTAGCAATGATGTCATATCTATTGCTCTTACAGGTTTAGATTTAAAGAAAACATATTTAAAGTCAATGAAATTGATTCCAAATGGCACAGTCACGGAACAGCTTTCTTGACTGACATCACAGGAAAACGAACCATACCGGCGTCGTCCTGAAATTACTTCAGCGGAAAGCTGTATTGAACGATTGTGATGCTGATGAATTAAAATTTCAATACAATGATCAGCTTCAGTTGGATCGGGACCTTCGGTTGTTTCAAGAATCCACTTGCCATGAAGTTTGCTTCTTGTAAAATCGCATTTGTCGTTTCTAAGCTCATTTTCAAGTTTCTCTATTTTCCAGTGTAAATTGGATTGGCTCCATACGTTTAATATTTTGTCAACAGTGTCAAGAAAGCTGATGTTTATAGCCCTTGCTGCTAAACTTTCGATCCAAATGCCATCATTCATATGAAAAAGCATATTCCAACTCCATTCTACTAGTTTATTTGTAAATACCCTGCTAAAATTGTCAATACATAGGGTGCAAATTAAATGAATGCTTAGGTGTGCTGTATCCAATAATAGTATTTTTACATCAGTTAGGATGCCTATCTCGGTAAGATATACCCTTATTCTGTGATCACTGCCCACCAAAATAAATGTGGGAAGTGGTGGTTTGTGTAAGATGTACTTCATTTCTTGAGTAGCAGTGAAGGTTAGAAAAGTGACATTTTCATTTGACCTTGTCAAAGAGGTATCTAACTGTAAAAGTGACCGCCTTGGCAGAATAAATAGACAAGGTACAGAAAGTCGTAGGAATAATATTCTGAGAATCTTTGGTTTCGCGTTTTCCAGAAATTCATTAGTGTCTCTGTCTGACCAAAGTTTAGCAACTGGTTTATTAATTAAAATGCACCCAAAATCCAGGGCACTCCAGCAGTTGCTGAGCAGACTTTCATGGAGTGGCGAAGGGTTAACGATTTCCTCATCATTTTGCCATATATAAATGGTACATTGTGATAAAATTGGCCAATGTGGCAGTTTATTGCTGAAATTTTTTATTTCAGTTTTACCAAAGCCTGTGACATCGGGCATTATTTCCCCTGCTAGTATTTGAACCACTTTAAAAAGTAATATCAAAGCTATACTTAGGTCGGGCATTATCTTGCTGGTTTTTGTAACGCCAAATGCGTTCATGGTCTTAAAAACTAGGTTGGAAACTTTCGTATGTAAAAAAATAGTTTTTAAGTTGCCATTTTTCGGTCGTGTCCTTTGGTTGATAGTGTTTCTCCATTTGTGTTCAATCGCATTTGTTGCGCTTAAACTGGCTTGTCTCTTGAAGCTCAAATTTAAAAATTTGACATTGATGTTTCAATTATTTTTGCAACCAAGTAACAGATTTCACTTCAAAATTATCAAGAGTAGTTCATTTCTCAACACATTGTTAACTGGTGCAAATATGTATGAAATGACGAATTTTATGAACTTGAAAACCGTTTTAAAAATTATAAGCACAGACACTTATAATTTTGTTTTACGATTTTTAAGGCTTGAAGAGCAATCATTAATTTAATGTCACGATCTTGGTAACATTATGAGTGTCAGTAAGAAATTTACAATTAATTCAATAATAATATATGTAATTTACTTCATAAATCAAGTTTTTAAAAACGGAGTGATATTGATATATATGTGATATAAATTTTTGTGAAACATTTCTGTACTACATTACGCTTAATGATAAATAGTTGTAGTGTAAAATCTTATAAATCAACAAGCTTGTGGATCACACTCCCAGGATTATAAGCTTCAGTAACTTTTCCACCAACTAAGCACGGCTTAGACAGGGGACGGAGTGGAAAATGAAAACGTCACAAGCTCGTAACTATTTCGGACGAGAGTTGATTTTGGCATACATTTTGGACTTCTTGGAAAGAGGAATTGAGGCGAGAAAATGTTGGCCGAAGAGTGGAATTCTCATTCCAACAACAGGACATGATATTGTAACTATTAAAATGAAAAAAAGTTAAAGTTTTTTTCAAGTATACCAGTGACCAGTTAAATTCTTACATGTCACATGTCGCAAGTGGAGGCAGAACAGGTCTCAGTCCTTGTTCCAAATTTAGAATAAAGTTATTCGTCAACGACGAAACCCCGGGATAGGGCTGCTCACCAAGTGTAAATATTTCCCACAACAGAATACCAAAGCTCCATACATCCGATGCTGTTGAAAATTCCAGGTTTTTGAGTGATTCCAAAGCAAGCCAGCGCCATGGTAGAGGTTCATCACCATTTCTGGTATATGGTGAATAGCAGTAAATTTTTTTTGCAAGGCCAAAGTCTGAAACTTTTACAGTTAGATCAGAAGTAAGAAGAATGTTACGGGCTGATAAATCTCCATGAATGACCTATGTACGTTTGTACGTGATGAATGGAAATGGAATTGTTATCAGTACCACTATGTTGTGCAAACAAAATGTTTGATCAAAGTACATAATCTTTAAGCATGTAACCTTTTTCATAGACAAATACTCCATTCCTTCTGCAATTGCAATGCTCCAGGTAAGCAACTGACGAATATCAAATGTACTACATTCTGGCTGGGCCGAAGAGTTGAGGGCTGGAAGCACCGGTACGTAAGATAGATTCGTGGTTTGGCAAACCGAATCGTTATCTAGTTCAGCCTCACGTTTTTGGGTTTGCAGTTGGCCTTTCTGTACAAAATTTACAAAACTAGACCGGTTTGCTTTAAGGAAGTTTTCCAAAGAGCCCCTTTCACAGAACTCTAGTACAATCAGGATTTCACCTATAGAGAAAAAGCTCCATAAAATTAGGAGTACAAAAAAATTGAAAAAATATTTATGCGGGTTAAAAGTCAATTAGAAAGCACATACTTTCTCGTAGGTTAGCGGTTGAACAGCCAATCAATGCGACAATTTTTGAGTGATAACCTACATACATCATAATTTTTATTTCTTTCAATAAAGCACGTAGATATTGTGTGTTTGAATTTGACTTTGGTGTTTTTATTGCCACGGTAATGGATTCCTCATCCAATCTTTCCAGCGTACCCTACACACAACGTTTGATGTTAATTTGTAGCTAACCACCAATTTTCACCGATTCAATTTGTCAACAAAAAGTGTTTACTAATTTTTCTGTAAATAACCTTGAAAACGTTCCCAAATTCACCTGATCCAATGGGGTATTTTGCATCTTGTTTAGTAAAAAAAAAGAAGTTATGATTTTTATTTCTAAGAATTGAACCACAAAGAAAAATTCTCCATACAATCTTGCTTACCGAATTTTAATTGAGTGAGGGGGATCTCCAACTGTTTATTGTACGGCTGATTTTGAGCCAACAAATCCGAGCTTAGTTTAGAAGCAGCTGGGTCATCTTGGAACTGGATTACTTCGTTATTCCCATCGTTGCTTTCACTTTCCTCGTTGTTTTCCTCTAGTTGAAGGCCAAGTCCTTGTAAAAACTCATTGATTTCTTTGTCCGTCAACTTTTCCTGTAAGGTTTTGCCCAATTTCTTTGCGTGCTTGCGATTTCGAATTAGTAGCAAAATTGGTACAGATGCAATAGAAGCACAAAGGCAAGCAACTATTAACAGGCTATAGAATGGCAGGGACTTGAGTAAGACTTGACTGTTTCCGTTTCCAGCAATATTTTGGAGGGATGATTCCAAGGTATTATTATTTGGGTTTTCTTGCTCATTTAAACCCTCTGGTGTGCGTGTGGTAATTTCCTCTTCGTGTTTGTTGCAAACACGAAGTGATCGTATTCTTATTTTCCGTTCAAAATTAAAGTCTGCCAAATTTGAAATTTCAGTTTGAGAGGTTCTAAACTCAAGGCTCATGCAGTTGTCACCTTTAAATAGTTCCAAGCAGCGTCCATTTGCTACCCTCATAGACATTGCAGTGCCTTTCCAATCCTTGTAATTGCTGTCCGAAAGATTGAAACAGTCAGAGAAGTTTAATGGAATTGTGATTTCTTCCCCACGAAAATCCGATTCCATAAACAACATCATGTACGAGCCTTCTTCCACTTGAACTTGGTTTGAATATCTGCAGGGAACTTTACAGGGGCCAACGGATTTGATTTTGTTTTCCTTTTTGTAATTATAATAGACTCTATCTTCGGAAGCGGACTGTGTGCATAGCTGAAGGGAAAATCCTGAACAGTTTAACTGGTCATAGAATTTGACACAATTTTGATGTATTCTGGAACCGGTGTATTCTGGATCCGATGTACTCAGGATTCTTATTTCGTACGTTCGACCCATGGACGTTATGTTGCTGCAGTCATCGCTTTTAATACGTTGAAAGGGGAATTCTGAAGTACAATTTATAGAAATTACAAACCATGCTTAAGTAAATCCTAAACGTTACAAATTTGTGGTTTACTCTTTAATCTAACTCCAAAATCGCCCGTCTCAGTTACCGCATCGTACAGGTCTATCTCGTACGCCTGAGTTGTACAAAACCCTGTAAAAATTGTGGCAACTGCCAACCCAAACAAGAAGCTGAATATCCCCATAGTTTACTATTCCGTGCAGCAACCACTGCACTACTATAAGAAAATATTTTTATACTGTGGTTTTTACGAATCCCTGTAAAACGCATTGCATTACATTTGTGATATCTGTTGATATCACTGGATATCGCAAACGAACCATTAATCAATATTCCTACGAAAGGAGACTACTATATAAAAGTTGTCTGTTGTTTTGACCTGATTTCCAATGCTGTCAAGACTTGGATTTATCTATTCCGCACACAATCATAAATGTTGACAATGAGTGTATCAAACTTTTTGACAGATGATTTGCCAATGTTTTACTTATATGTCGTTGTTCACTAAAAGGCAAAATTCGAGTATTATTTTTTTCGTATTTTTCATACAAATTTAAACTGATGATAAGTTTTTCAAAAACTATGAACTGTGGGTGACAATGTGAGTTAACCATGGTGAGCAATACAAAGCAACCAGAAAAACAAACCCTGTAAGTAAGAAGCTAGCGAGAGAGCGTGCATAAACGGTATCGCTACCTCCATATTTTCTAATGCTCCCATTCTTTCACACACTCACTAATTGTTTTATCTATCAATTAACTCAGCATTTATACTGGAAAGATGTTTTAAGAGTGTGGTTAGAATTAATATTTGGCATTCCGTCAAGTAAAACCGCAACTTGTAATTTGAGTGGAAACCCGAAGCAATTTATTAAAGTTGTTGACTAACAATGGAGTGGTTGGTGATGTCTAGTTGCAAGTTCTTATGAAACGACTTTAGATGAGTTTTATGTTTGATAGGTCAGTGGGTACGTTAATGGAACATTTCGATTAAGCAATTTACTATAATATACTATTAAAGTGATGATACAGTCAAATAGTTTACTCCAATAATTTTAAACTTTACAACTAAATAATACTTCAGCCTTGCACTTGTCATATCTCATATAGTTCTGTCAACGAATTCTTTCCAGAACTCTTTGAAACATGAGTGTTTGATTTAGTAAAAGGAGCCGCAATTTGCTAATCCAATACTCACAAATATAATATTTATTACTATTTAAAAAAGGTATAAAAGCCGTGAGTGAGCAGACTTAGTTTAAGATCGTAAGTTTGAGAAAGTTTCTCGTTCGTATAAAAAATTCTTACATCCTCCATGGATGATTTAGTTGCTCTAAAAACCAATAAGGTCTGGTTCGATGCAAGATTGCTTTTGCTACTACTTTGTAAAGTATTTAAAATTGAGGCCCGTAATAATTTGTACAAACAGGAAAACTTTGAGGAACCCGCCACAGAATTTCAACCCACTAAAGAATTGAATTGGCCAATTCTATCCCAATGTGCAGTATATGTGTGGCAAAACGCTGTAGAAGATGGTGAACCGTCATTACTCTACAACCAACTTGTTAGCTATTGTAGGAGTAAAACAAGTTTGGGATGTATTTTGATACACAAGTTTGAGTTATTCCGTTGGAGTCCAACTCAAAAGCATCCAAAACAACTCAAATCAGAATTTGTCAAACCCTTGTTGCTGCGATTTTCCCAACCTTGTCTGTTTATTCTTCCCACAAAGAATTTGTTAGAACAAACTTGTTCAAAACAAAATAAAAAAGTTACACTCCTTTGTTTTAACGTTTCTCCTGAAATGAAAGCTATTATTCACAAACCACCTGTTCCCACATTTATTTTAGTAAGTAGTGACTTAACCACCAACATATATCTTACTGA
>JAQGAP010002427.1:0-15209 GCA_034697805.1 Orchesella bifasciata | reverse complement strand
AAAAACATACTTTTATTTCAGATTCGTAATCTACGTATCAAAATCTATTATCTTGCAAATTTTCATCAAAATCGGAGCCAAAAATTTCGTGCCACCCTTGTGCCCAGATAAAGTGCCAGCCACTTTACATGGAACAATGTTTACTTGTCTTAATATACGAATGAGTAATATTTGCAACATGCACGCACATATGTCCTGTTTCTTAAAATAACAAATCATTTTTGTACTTTTTGATTTATATTTCGTATTTTCTTGTAGTCTATGCAATTTTTCTAATCGTGCGTCTCAACGAGAGTTTCCCCACAGTTCCGGCTACACATACATGCTACATATATTGCTTTGCTATTATTTTCATAAGACGAAGATAGAGGTAAACAATCTTGCCACTTTTTCTTACGAAAAGATGCTTACGAAAAGTCTGGCTGAAGAATGTCGAGTGCTAGAATGGAAGTGATAAAAAATAGGGTGTTGTGTAAGTTTGCATTACACGCTTCGTGTTTACACGACTCTTCCATTCCTTACGGTCTGGAATAGTGAAAGGGTGACAAGGAAGCTTTCGTAGATTTGGTGAGCAATTTGAAAGAGAATGATGCTCAAATTGGCGTCATATTTTGCTTCATACTTCCAGCTAGTGGGCCGTCCATGAAAACATTCGAGCTCTATTCTAAAGAGCCTTATTGAATTGTAATTCAAATCTCACACGAACGAAAGCATCTTGTTCACTCTTTCAGCAGTGCAAACTGAGCCAATTCAAGCTGTTTGTTATGAAGAAATTTAAAATATTGCTGAAGAAGACCTGAGCAAACCCGAAATCGAGCAAGAACGATTACGCTATTATTCTACATCACAATTTAAGGCATACATGATGCATACTTTTGCACCTAACAAGATTTGGAAATGCGAGACAGAACGAACAAGTATCTGAGCTTCTGAAAACACGAAAAGAATATAGAGAAAAGTTGTTAAAATGATGAACTAATGTTACATCTCTTCGTCAGATATACACAAAACCCAATCCGATTAACAGACACTAGGACACGTTAGTTAGCGTTATATTGGCTCAGCATTAAAATTAGCGGGGCATTATAAGAATTCTCGGCTAATCTTCTCCATTCTGCTCGTATTCTATTCCAAGCATACGTAATAATAATATGAAGACAAGGCCCACCCATACTCCCGGATGCACAATGAGGTTAGCTTTTACTGGTGGTTCGATTAAATTTGCGTGTTATCATAATGCACCAGATTGCATTTCGGTAAATGTATGAATCTGTCATTTTACTTGCCAGTAATCAGGTTTCACCAAGGGTGAGCTAGTTGAAATTATTTTCAGGTACTCTAACGATCATATGAAACTTAATCCATTTAGTTTTTAGAGTGAATGCTTTTAACCGTTAATTTGATACGTTTTCGTTCCTACGTCTGGTCGTCCGCCACCTTTTCACACCAGTCTTGTTCAGGTGAAACGTGGAATAGGGGAGAAAGTCTCGTAATTCGAGATGTACCTGCTCTCAAATATCTATTTGCATAATACGTATTTACTTGAAAGGGAGGAGCTCCTGGATGTCAAGCAAAACTGATATGGTAAAGCAACGTTTAAGTTTGTAATAGTTATCGGTGAAGTAGTTCCAGGTTGCAATATGAGTAGCCAGGAAAAAGTTAGACACACTGAACAAGTGCTTTTGGGATACTGTCAATAAGGATCTTTATAGGAATTATATGTTCATATAAGTTGTACGAGCCCTTTCATGCATTTATTGGGCTTTCTCATGTTACTGGATTTCAGTTTATGAAAAATCGTGGGAATCCATTAATATAATGGGTTTCGAAAAATTGATACCAAAGTAAACAAGAAAAAAATGCAATCCCAAGGTTGGTGCTAGAATTCATTTCACCTGTCTAACTACTGCAATTCTTTTGGCTGGACTTCATCCACCCATCCATTAATCGTCTGTGCTGGGAATTGCTGCAAAGCATACTTTGTGCACCTTGAATACTTCATCTAGAGATATCTGAATGAACTAAGGGAGGCGTATTAATTTTTAGAAAACTCGTGGTCCACAAACCTGTTTCAGAACCTGTTTGGTCTTTGGGTACACGATAAGAAGCAGTTAATTATTGCTTGACATACATTGTTGCTACATAATATGTTTATCTATCATGCCTGCCTCAACATTCCTGATGCCGTATTACACGGTGCTGGTCAAAAGCTGTGCTTTTGCATGTCAGTGTTAAAATTATATAGACTACAACTACTGCTTATTTGACAAAAATCAGCCACTAAGAAACCATACTAATGCTAATGCTTACCTGCGGACCATACATATTTAATTTGATGAAAGCTTAGCCATATAAAAAGTGTAACCCACTAGACACTAAATGCTTTTATTATTATATTATATGTATCTAATGGAATAAGAATATTGTAAAAGCTGCACCAACCAAAAGGACTGAATATCAAGTATGTATGCAATACTGCAATTTTTCTATGCAATAATATTAACATCGAGTGTCTGGATTCCAGATATCTGAAGTACAGCATCTTAACTTTCACATTTTGTGCCGATTTTTTGGTTGAACCTCTAAGTAAAATTGTTAAAGTCAGAGTAACTCAATATTCCTCAGAAGAAAGAAGCAGTCAGCTAAAGTGATATACAATTGACAGGGTGCTTTGTTCATAATAATAGCTGGTAAAATGTCCGATTCACCTAATGTGTTAATCGACCATTCCACTCGATCCGGAAAATTTCATATGATTGTCCACAGGTAATTTAAGTATCCATTTGCAACTTCTGATTTTCTTCTTTTCACATTGGATGTTAACCAGCGTTCTTTTCCTTTAAATATTACTTGCAGATGTCGGGAAACCTGCAAGCCAATTTGGATCACTGCCGTACTCATTTCTTTGATAGTGCTAGTTGGAGTCTTAAGTCAGTTTACACATATAATCATGATTTTCATTTAACAGGTTTTCATGTAAAAAGATTCACCAAATTTCTAAACCTTCATTCTTGTTTACTATAAATAGATGCAACTGTAAATTTCGCAAGTGAAGAAAAATCCAATGGTTTCAATTTCACTGAGCCCTTGACTGCTTCTAATTTGGTTGAGTCAGAAAAAAGAACACGTTTCGAGTTTACAACAGGTCGACTGATTTACGGTCCAAAATTTGTCACTGACACCCACTGGAATGAACAAGCTCGGTTTCCGACTCCAGAAGACTTTAAATATTTAGCAGTTGATCCTTTAACAATTCTTGAAGTTGAGATAAACAGTGCTTTTCTTGACGCCTCCTGCTTTTCAACATATATTCAAAACTTTCCCAATTTGCGTTCCCTAAAACTTAAGAATGTTATCATCGTTGGCCAATTCTCCAGGGTTTATTTACCAAAGCTGAGAAAGTTTTATTTGGAACAAATCATCAGTTCCAACGAAACACTAACGGACTACAAGGGGAGAGAAATGCTAAAGTCACTATTATTTTTCGAAAAGTCGGCAACCCAATCATGGTCGCTGACAAAAGATTTTGCGTCTCTCGGAATTGATCTCGAAGTGTTTATAGACGGATCAAAGGTTTTGGTGGCAAACAAAACAAAGAGTGAAATCGCTCTTACAATGTCATACTGCAATGACTTTCTCAGCAACATTCCATGGCCATACGACAACCTTGTGCTTGGGAATTGTAGTGTCTCCAAAAGAAATATTCCCACAAATATTAAATCCTTGTTAATGGGAAATGTAGGAATTGGTGATGGAAGTTTGGAAGATGTTTTAAAATCCATGACTCGTATCCAATCCTTTTCAGGATCCATACCCGACGTGAGTATCCAGTTATCCAATTTACCCTCATCACTCACTTTCTTGTGCTTAACCGGAATTAGACTTGAGTATGATGAGGATAGGAAGGTATCATCATCATCCTCGTCAACAAAACTTAGTACGACTATTAAACAAGTTGCCTTTGGAGGGGATAATTTGGGGTCCAGCGTAGTAAGTCAATTCGACAAAATCTTTCCAGAGGTTGAAATCGTTGGAATCTTTGGAATGGGAAACAAATCCTATCAACTTCTTAACAATGTGTTGAAAACTAAAGCCCAGCAGATCGTTATCGAATTTTTTCCTCGAGAAGCTCATCCAGAAGCTCCGGCTGCTCAAGCTGTTGAGGAATACTTGGAGAAAATTGGGGTTGAGACGCAATACAAGAATTTCATTCTGAGAACGGTGGAAGACGACCCTGAAACCAGGATTGGGGGAGAAATCTCAGAATCCGAAAGCTACTTTTATAGATTCATCATGCTTGGGTGGTCAAAAATAGACACTTATATGAAATTTCGCCGTGTTATTGCACATGGAAAAGTGGAAGAGGATAGTGTGCAGATTGTGAAAAAGAATGGGACTGATACTTAATACTCCTCAACGAAATAATTTTTTGAAACTAATGAGGTAAAAGTAGCATTTGTCAAGTGTATGAAAATGGGCTATATTTTATGCCCTGGAATTAATGAATGCTTTGCAAAGATTGGAAGTGTGAGATGATGTGAGAAACAATAAAGTTAAATGAATTAAGCAGGAGTAAGATTATTGACTTTATTATTAGTTCATGACACAATCGCTATATTAACGTGCTACAAACTGCTCTAAAAGTAGATTTATTTAATTTAACAATGATATTGAGTCACATTGTCGAAAATGACTATCGTACATATGAATTAATACATAACCAATACAATTTTCTCAAAAAAATACTTAACTCTAGTATATACTCTATAAGTTTTATAGTTTCAGTCACAAATAATATACATATTTCATGGCTAGTGTTTTTAGTAGATAGTATCACAGGTTGGTAAATTTACAGTGAAAAACACATTCATTTCAAACATTGACGCAAACACGAGGAAACAACAGTAGAGTAACAAAGCAGTTATACCGACCTTCCGGTCCAGATAAAATTTGTTGCATGCAAATATGGCATATAACATGGCTAAGGTTACCAAAAGAGTTATCGCAGAGTACTCTAAGCCTCCAGAATTTATTTGGATATAGTTGACCGGTTCGGACGCAATCATGCTGCCCCGTATGAGCCAAGGCAGACCCAAGCATATCAGAATATCAAATGTATTAGATCCGATTGAATTACTGATGCTCATCGTTCCAAGGCCTGAAAAGAGAAAATGGGAAAAAACGTATTATATTATTTGAGCAAGCCTCGAGAGGAAAAATAAACCGAACTTAAGGGCTGAACAACACTTCCACCATCCACTTTACCAGGCGCATACGTACTTATTTGATCATTTTTTTGTAATATGAAGATATTAAGATAAAAGGGTCGATCCCAATATTTATATCCCTTTGTGGCGAGTCGTTTTTATAATGTGCATGCATCTCTTATAACGATATAGTGCTTCAATCAAACTCATAGAAAGCTATTACTTGCGTGAATGAAAGCGAGCAACACGAGATGAGCACTGAATTGGCGAGAATTCATATTGCTCTACATATTTTATACGTATAAATGTGTCTGTAATGGAAGTGGCAGGTAAGAAAAGAATCTCTCGCGAATATGGTGTCTTCAAATGCGCAGCGGAACAAAAAAGCTCGAGCATAATCTAACTTGACAAAGATTTATGCACAAGATTATTTGCTGAACGCAAGCAGATGCATTATACAAGGGATAAAATTGCTATCGCTCCTTTAACAGTTTATTCTTTGGCTGTGCCGTGACACAGACTGGAGTAACGGCTTCCAGTTTCACAAAGAGCTTTTTATACATATATTACCACTTCCTGATGTAGTTACTTTCTTCTTGATTCACTCGTTTAAACCATTACAGTTTGAAGGTGATGATAGCAAGATCAAGTATCGAATGAGCGGGTATGTATAAGAAGCCGAAAAATATTGTTTTTAAACCTTGGGTTACTGAACACACACTAGTTTTTGTCACTCCAATTAACGAGATGAGAGCGAACGAGGGAAAAGTTTAGGCAAACAAAAACTACATGCAGTTTTACCCATGCTTAATATATGATCACTTAACACAACTCTATATAGAATTGAGCCATGCACGTAATGAACTTTCAAACTTAATTTTCGTCATGATTAACGAAACGTCAACATGTTTCCGTAAGAAAATAGCTATTGTTCGCTCCTCTTCTTGGTGAGCAACGCAACGGCTCGTCTCGAAAGTTAATGAGGTTAGTGTGATACATAACTTTACGCGTTGCATGAGCCTTGTTTCCATCGAACTGTCATCAAGGCAAGTCATAATAATTCAGGTCCCATCAATGTCATCACCAATTTGCTTGAATGTATGAGAGTAAACTTGTCCATGCAGCGCTCGCAAATTTTGCATGATAATAAGATTTTCCTGTCTGAGTCAGTCGCTTCGAACTGATGCTGATTAAAATTAGAGGATTACTGCTGCTACGTTTTTACTCTGGAGAGGTTAACGGTTGCTGATTTGTCGCACATAATACATGAAATACAACTTCATGCTGCTATGCTTTCCAGAGAATGTGCGTCCCATTTATGGAGACTGAACGTGTTTTCGTGATCGAGCGACTTCTCCGAGAGCAGGGACAGGAATACATGCATAATATTACAACAGACATGTGAGATTTTATGCAAATAAGACACACGCCTTAACGAGTAGCAAAAAGTCGTGGCAAGATTTTCTCAACCTTTCGTGTTCACTTTGAACAGTTACATACATGCGTTAGTTTTTCTAATATAATCATCATATTATAAAAATTAATGACTATATTTCGAAAGTCGTGCAGAGACATTTCTAAAACACGAAAACTGCAAATAACGACATTATAACTACCACGAGGTGGTATTTTGTATTCTGTTTTATAATTCCTATGCCGTGCCCTTCATGCCTGGATGATGATCATCAGTACATGGCATGTCGTACTACCATCGGATTACATACAGATCATCGTCACCCAGGTAGGTATACATAAAAATGGTGTGAATATATTTAAACATGGGCCTAAACTACTAGAACAGCTCTGAGCAGTATTATTAGAATGTGGAATAATACGACCCGAGAAGGAAAGAAGAGTGAAGGCGAAAGTTGGGTCGAGTTTATCTCTTTCTGTTGTTTTACCTTCACTCACTCTCTAAGCACCGGCTTTTGGAAATGTTTTGCTGCCTTTGTAGCAGCACGATGCAGAATAATCTTTTTGGTTGCTCTAATGACAGACGTAATCTCGTGTTTGAGCCAAAAGAGAATTTCGATGTTACAAAGTGGATTGCAAACAAGGAACAAAATTACATTATATGTAAGCATCTCTGCATATTCCATACTTTCATTGTCGTCTTTGCAAGTTTTTGATGATGGAAAGGTCTTCTCTGTTCACTGTAAGTTGAGATTATAATTAAGGTGAGTCCAATTTATTAGTACAAAAGCGTACTGAACAATGTTACATGGGAATTTCATGAGATGAAATGCGTAGACACTTGAAATATCAACACCTATTAGCTTTGCCCGAATCAATGCAACGAATGATACGTAGGGCTTGTAAAATTATTCAACATTCCATTCTACCATCCGCATTCCCAAAGCCGGGTTGTTTGCTCAAAGTCGATGTCTATAGATTCACGACTAATGCTGAGTTTCAAGCAGGTTTCCCATTCTATGCAGAAGATGAACAATTGGTACAAAAGTTTATCAAACGTAATTAATCCGAGAAATGATGTTTCATGTCCTGGTGCCTATAATAAACACAACTACCTATATCAGCTTGGCTTACAACGTATCTACTCCACTCCGAAGTCAAAGTAGGAAAGTTCTCAATGCAAAATCCTACTTTGCTTCGGAAGTTTGAGATGAGATCCCACACGTTTAAAACTTTCAATACTAGATAAGAAATAATGGAATGGAACTACACTGAACATGATTTTACATCCTATAAAGATGCCTACGAGTTTAAGGCGTAGGCTGTTATTATGTTCCAGATTTATAACTTCAAACAACATAATATACACAATAAAATGAGCTGAAAATCGAAGAATGTTGAAATTGAGATAAAATGCTAGTTCACGGCTGCCCATGTTGTGTAAGTTCACAATGATGTATCAAACTTGTGAAAAGAAGGATAACTTGCTTTGTAAATACAATCGCAATTGAAGGATTCTGATTTCTAATAAGATTTCTTACTCTTCGAGATCTAACGTTCTTGTGTACTAGCAGTCTTACTCTAATGTTTACATCACGTTTAATCAAATCTATATAAATAAGTTAGAAATCTCGGTTTTGCATTGTTTTCTTTTACCTAATATGAGATTTACAACAACAAAACGGCGAAACTTTTGTAAGATTAATCACGGTTTATTTCGGGAAATACATGCAAGACCTTGACAATACTAATTGCCTTTTCAACAGGAGATCAGAACATCAGTTTACCACGCGTATATCTACGTTAGCTGTTTTACTAAACGACTATTTGTTGCTTTCCTTTTTGTTAGTCGCATGACTAATAAATAAGCACTTTCAGATCGTTTCAAAATCTTGTCGTACCAAGCGAGCAACTCATAAATATAACTACGAAAAATTTATTTCACACGCCTCGTTCAGTCGAGTTCTTGACATCATATAAACATATTGCGTACCAACACTGTACTATCACGTAGGTAGGTAGTAAAAAATACTCTGTATCTTATAAGTCAGAAGGTATAATTTGTGAAGATTGCATTGTGAAATGGAAAGGCGTGATCGTCGTAATTTTCAGATTTTTCTAAACTTTCACTATAAGTGATGTAATGTAAGGCATGGTACATTGATGAAAGTAAACATCATCTGCAGCCAAAATGACTGGGGTGGCATCATCTAGGGAAAAGATATGATAATCGACAAAAAATGTTGTTGACTCACCTTGACGTGCAACTATTATGCTGGAGACAGCTTCTGGAATGCTGGTCCCAGCAGCCTAATAAAATAAAAAAACTTAAAATTTAAGATACCTATAAATATAAAAGAAATTAAGTAACTTTTATTTAAATCAAACCAGAAAAGTAAGCCCCATGACAGAATCGGGAATTGATAAAGTGTGTCCTGAAAAATGCAGAAAAGAAAAGATGATGCAATGTACGAGGATAATGTTCTATTGTAAACTTTCAGACAATGTAAGTAGGCTTCTAAATTTCCGTGACATGCTTTCACTACACCAATTTTGTGTAACGTGAGAATAACTTTCTTAAAATACATGCTAGTTTATAAGCACACACATCCGGAGCTCTTACACGAATCTACATGACAAACTACACTATCTTGATGGACCCATCATCCAAACCATATCGTTGGCTCGTTGATGCTGGTTATTCTCCGAACCTCCTCATTCCCTTACAAATTGGATATAAGGAAGACCCGAGAAAATTGAATTAGGGAGAAAGTCCTGTCTTTCTCATTTCAGCCGGCTGACACTTGCTTTCTAAATATGTAATATAGTTCCAGATGTATCAAACAAAGTAAGATGCTACATCTTTCTATTCCTATGTATTATAATCATACCCTAAAAACCGACGAAGACGTTTATAACGATTCGAATGGATGCAGGAAGGAGACTATATTACAAACCAGTTTTCTGAAAGTGTGAAAAACATGGCACGGATCTTCACGTGAATTATCTCAACGATAAATTAGTTTCATTGTCGAAAAGAGTTGATGAGAACTAAACGAAAAATATAGTGATTATAAAAAGACCATTGGACATGTAAAAGAATCACCGCCGGCATTCTTTAAAGGTTGAAACAAAATTTCCATGGGTTATTGTGTCTTCCATAAAACCAAAACTATGTCAGGGTCTTCCAAGTGAAAATGTACACATGGTTGTTTGCATTAAAACGTATTTTGAAGTTAATTTCATTTTATATTTATGAAACGCGTATTTTGTCGAAATTTATGTGCGCTACAACAACATAATGGAGGATTACTTTGCTTCGAGGGATTAATAATTATTATTGTGCCAGGTTATGCATTTCAATCGTTGGAACTATAACAATATGGCAAGAACCTCAGATAACTGGTAAAAGTATTAATAAGCCGCGTATATTTTGCATAGAGGCACTTTATGAGAAAGTTTCTAAAATAAATATTCTCATCTACTTGTGTAACCAACGAAAACACGAAGTAGTTTTACATACCTATAATTGTCATCAACCACGAGACCACATATGATAATAGAGCGATCCAGACAATGCACATCAAAAATGTTATAGGGAATAGCCGCCTCTGATTTTCTTCCCGGCAGTCTGGAACAGTGAAGCCAAGAACAAAGCGGGCTGGCCAACTCACAATCCACTGCAAGCAGACTAGGAAACCATCCTCGTAAGGTAGACGAATAAGGCTCCATTCAGCTGAAAAATGAAAAGTCGAAAACTGTTTTTACAAAACTTCTTGGGAAATGACATGAGTGCCAAACTTTATAAATATATATATATATGTTAGACTACTATATTATGGTGCTTAAAACAGTTATATATTAATGAAGCCAAAGAAGCAATTCATCAGCCTCTCAGCAGGAATGAATATGAAACTTATCAGGATTACAATAATTAACGACAGGGAGACGCTTTTCCAATAACTTTTACCCACATTTTACCACATTTCTCATAACATCGTTCATCCATTAAAAACCTGCATGACAAGCATTTAAAAACGGGCTTTGCACTTTATAGATACGGGCTTTGTTTGTCGGAGCGGAATAACATCGCCTATCGCCAACTTCAGTTTCTAACCGCTTTCACCCAATTTTTATTTGACAGTCCAGTCATGTAGTCTCAACCTTGTTGGGATCATTTTGACATGAGAAGCACGTAAGTGAGGAGATGCATACCTGAATCAGAATCAAACAAAAACACCCTTATCGGATCATGAAATCAGGTCTTTACCGTCAGAATCAAAACACTTTTCGTTTGCAACCCTGTTTAGCTCCCATGCTATCTCATACCGATAGATTCTTTGCCTAATACCATCCCGGCATGATATGTTCAGTATTGTATTGTATAGAGAATTAAGTACATATACAAAGTGAAAGCTGTATTCTCCTTAAATATTTGAAAATACTAAGAAAACATTATGAAGAACATCAAGTCGTAAATGAAGAACCAGAAAAAACACGTAGTTGATTCGCAGAAGCTCCCCCCATTTCCTAAGCCCCTAAATTATATTGGGAGATTAGATATATGTATGTTAGCATTGCACATAGTTTTACTATGAGTTTTCAACCAAAAACGAATGAACCTAACCGGATTTTTGCTAAGAAAGATATGTCAATTGCAAAAACCTGCTTTCTAGATTTGGAACAAACCCCTTGTAAAAAATTGTGTGAGTGAGCATATATGTATATACAATGTGATGTCTGCTGCTTATATACCACGTGCTAGCCGATGACAATGCAGCCTCACCTATTCACAACACATTTCACCCAATCTTCTTTCTTTTTCCATCCGAAAGTAATAAATCTAGACACTAAAATAGACTTTGAAATGGAAGGAAAATCGAGGAAACGCAGCTGTGCTACCTCAAAGTTCTCGAAGATCCGGAGACTGATCAATTTTTATCTTTGATATCGTCACACACATACAGACACTCACAATCCACACAAGAAACCTTCAATTTTCTTTCTGCAACTTTTATTCACAAGGTATATGGTGTAGTCCCGATAAGCATGTAGAAAATGAAACTTAACTTTTTCTTTTAACTTTCATTCCTTTGAAAAGAGATATGATTACAAAGTTTCTTGATATTCATATCACCAGTTCCATCAAAAGAATGGTTAGATTGTAGACAAAAGTTTGGAAATTTTTGACTTAAGGGCAGTTATGGAACACCGATTTTCATCTATCTAAAATGCTTCCGCGTAAAATTTTATTGGGATCTTTGCTCTCAAACATTAGGCAACTTCTGCAAGTAGATTCTGATGATAAAATACATTTACGACAAACATTCGCAGTTCTGATCTAATCTGTTAACATGTACATGATTATTTGTACGGCTATACCGATTCTACATCAAATCCTGAGTTTGATTAATTTATTTTAGCTTTTTGAAAACAGAAGATACCCGAACCATAAATGTTATTTTTAAACATGAACTCGGTACCAGTATATATATAGAAGATTAATTCACGGAACATGGTTCAACATGCATGGCATGTAACACAGGCCAATAAACTTTTTGTTTCATGTCAAAATTGAAATTTTTTTACTGGTATATCTATTCAAAAGGCAAGGCACATATGTATACCAACCGTAAATTTTCAATCACAGAAATGGATTGTAAAATATTGCACCGTTCTGCCCTTCAGAACAACGTGCTTACGACATGTACTATACGTTTAACATACGTGTATCTCTTGTAAAACATTCCAATAACCATATTTCTGCCAGTCTAGTTATCTTTTTACAAAAGTGCTGAATAATGCTGTAAATCCAATATGACCTAAACTTAATATAGTTTATTGCTCAACATTTGAGCATTCAACATTTGAAGCTCAAGTATTGAAATCTGATTTCCTAAATAAAATGAAATATGACCATCAGACCACCCGGTCTGGTATCAAAGGAGCATACTGTAAGTGGATTGTTTTGTGTGAATTATTGCATTCGCTAAAAAAGACAAATTCACGTTGAGTGTTTTTGTGATGTGATTTTCATCATCAATTTCTCCAACGCAATCTGCCCACAGTTGACACACCATGCCACAAGAAAAATGAAATTTTCGGCGCACTTTCGCCCTCTCGTTTTCCAAGAAATGGGATCGCAAGTACGGCAACAATATATAAAACTACTTTCACTCCGAATTCTTACAAAAACGATGACTTTAAGGTCGGCATAGGTTCACCAAAATGGTTTTGTTCTGCTTTGACAAGTTTTATGTACTCAAGAAGACTGTGTTTTATGGCTTCCTTTCGTCTGCTCACTGAGGCCTAAGTGAAACGTCCTTGGTACATATAGCTGTGTTTTTACTCCTAGTTGCAAACCTTATATGTGCTATCCTAAGACGTTGGAATCGAAAAGTCCTATTATTCCACTGACCTGTTACGAAACAAGTTTCTTCACCAGCTGCCGAAGCCGACATTTGTCTAGATTTATAAAAACTACCAAATTATTTATATAGCATATGTATTGAGTGAGTCTAACAAAATGAGTATGAGAATATTGAAATAACCATTCTGTCTGTAGTGACCAACCAAATGTAGGACCAGTTGGCTATTCAGAGAATATTTTATTACATCAGTGAACATGAAACGCTTGTAAATGTTATTGTTCAAGATGTGCATAAAAGCTCCGCATAAAACACTGCTGGAAATTCCATGAAACGAAATGGAGATTTCATCCTTTATGAACTTCATACAACTTTCAGCACTCAACTCAAGATTCCGTTGTAAATTGCACAATATATATGAAACGAGTTCATGTCAGATATTAGAATTGTCTTCTGACGTTGCTACTGAGCTTTTGTGTCCTGCTTTCATTATTATTGGTTTTTGTTTTTTTAGTCGACAAAACTGGAAACATCAAAAGCCCATTGATGGGATAATAAACTTTTTTCTTTTGATTACATCGACATCCCATCATCAGATTGAGTTAGATCACCTACGCACACATTTTCTTAGAATCTGACGAACAAACTCTCGTTGTTTGGAGTTGTAAAAAGTAAAAAAATATAATTTACCTCAACGCTGGTTCTACCGAAAGGTCCAAAAATAAAAGTCCTTATTTTTTTAGAGCTTCCAAATATCAAACAAAATTATGGTAATCCTCAAGCACTCCCACTACGTAAAAGTGTAAAAATGTCGGCCGACACTAACATTCTTATTATTATCATTCGGATGAATGAATACAATTACACCAAAAAACTGCACATGATCGACTTAATTTGAATGTGACATGCTCATCCATGTGTCTACCTCTCTGCTGTTCATCGATTTAGCATAATATTCTACATTTCGCAGAGTTGAACCCGACTCGG
The DNA here is from genome assembly GCA_034697805.1 of Orchesella bifasciata. Classification (NCBI taxonomy): domain Eukaryota; kingdom Metazoa; phylum Arthropoda; class Collembola; order Entomobryomorpha; family Orchesellidae; genus Orchesella; species Orchesella bifasciata. The sequence continues at coordinate 1,234 of JAQGAP010002427.1, read as the reverse complement.
CAGGTTTACTTAACTATACCAATTTCTTTCGCCACTGAGAAAGAAAGAAGTGTGCAAAAAATGTCTAGGTGAAAGATTGAGAGCTGAAAATAAATGCGAGCGTAACTGTTTTTTCTCTCTTTTCATTGTTATAATAATTGTAGAAAACGGACTAACTGCGATGTAAGCAGACCAACTTTTTTTGTCATTTGATACCCTATCCATCCGTTATTACGCAGCATTCTTTCATTAGGAAACGAGTGTTGAGTTTAAAGACTTCATTATTATTAAGGTTCAACTAACATTAATAAAAAATTCTCATTATACTCACCTTCCTCCTCTGCAGCTTGAGCTTGAGATTTATGCAATGCGTTGGAAATGAGCATTTCGTCTAAGACTTCGGCTGGAATGTCTCCGTTTCTGTCCATGCTATTTCCCAACCAACCTTTCTCTGGAGGTTCACTTTCCACGTCTCGGCTAGCTCCTGAAAAATTAATAAATGCAAGTTTTTTTTTTCAATATCGTAAATGTACAGTTTCAAGCTTTTCGCCAGACACTTTTCGCCTCATGACATAATCAAATAATCTTCTTCCACTCGTTCCATTCAAATCTAAAAATATACGAGTTAGTATTCATGTGAAAAAATACTTTCACCGTTTCAAAACTTTACACATAAAATCTAAATGTCTTGAACTATACCGTGCTGCATGCTTCTTGCAAAGTGTTCTGCGTAGAAAGCATTGGCATCCAGAACTACTACTTGAAGCTACTATAGTAGATGCATTAAGGACAAATAGTCCTTTAGGTAGCACAATCTTGCAAAGATAGCAACCAAAGGGTTCATGTTCATAAACCTGGGACGTGACGTGGGTTGCATAAAGGGATAAAAAATTTCATTTATCATCCATGAGAAATGACATTCACTAATCCCTACCTGAGTTAAGGGATAGTGCTCTTAGCATAGAGAATTCTGGTCGAGATTACAAGGTACTTTGCGAAAATACAATGACAGCAAACAGTTTTTATAACTTCAGCTTGTACGACATCTTGGATGGTGGATAGTTTTTATTCTACGAGCCAAGATGGATGATAGCAGGCAATCCAGAAAAACAACGTCAAATCAACGGCAACATTAGCTTGATTTACCACAGAAAATCTAAACTGAGCAAATGCGCATAGCTTAAACCAAGATGAATTGGCAAATTTTGGCTTAAATAGAAAGCAGGTACGCTAGTGAAAGTTAATCACGACCAAA
>JAQGAP010002426.1:0-15214 GCA_034697805.1 Orchesella bifasciata | reverse complement strand
TGAATGATTAAACTACTTATATTTTTGGAAAATTTTGGGTTAAGCACCCCTAAAGTCGGAGTTTTTACAGCATATTTGCATGCATATAATACATGTTTTTCCGGCATATATGTCCGGATCCTAAAAATAACAATCAACACACCAACTTCTGTGTTGATTTACACGAACATTGCTGAAAAAGTTGAACTGCAAAGATACATGTAGCTCGTAGGAACAAATGTATGTTCCTTCCGCAATTACACCAAAGTTTTTAAGACTCGCGATTTAGTGAAGTCTCAAATATTTACTTTAATACTGTCCGTGTGATTTTGAACCGGAGCATCTGGTATGTTTTTAAAACGACTACTTTGTTTCGAGCCACAGACAATAAAAGTCTGATCTAGATTTTACGTGATGTGGGTATTACCTTCATTTGTTTTAGATATGTTTGGGTGTCACCAACCACTGCCACAAGAAATTGTGTTGTAATTAGTGAGGATTGATTGAAGATAAAACGAACAAAGGAAAGCCCTTGCCAGTTGCTACATGTATGTGGGACTAGGCTTGTTTCAATACCTCTCATGTAATGAGAGAAATGGCCCCTAAGTGAAATGTCATGTTGGGGTAATGTAAGTTATTCACTGATCAGAAGGGTATTTCTTTCTGTAATTGGTTTTTATTCCTCTGAAAGCTAGTCTTTTAATGTTTGAATCGTTTCAATTGTGTCTCAACTATAAAAGTAGGGATAACCTTAATCATGTTGAATGAACCACGGTCTTTTTTCAATATAAGAAATTTTTAACTCCCTTTGAAAAAGTCTAAAGCCAAATCCGGAAGACTCAAGTTGCATGAGCTTTTTTTCAGTGTTAAATATGACTGACGTAATTGAAAGTTATAGTTTTTTAAAGATATCCAGTTGAAATTGTTAATGATCCTCCGTTTGCTTTGCTACGAGCTAAGCATTCGAAAGCGTAGCTTCTGAACATGCGACAAAAACTTCAACTTCAGAGTTGAACAATTTTTAAACTGATCATGAGTTCTATTCTCGGCAGCTTTCGTAGCAAGAGTACATTTAGTTTTGAAATGACTTCATAACTTAGCTCAACATAGAATTGTAACAGTGGCATTAGTAATTCATTTAGTCAAATCCTGATTCGGGTTTCCTCTCCCGTAATTGAGTTCGTGTTAAGGTAAAACACGAATCCACATCATACTACATTTTTATAAGAACGGAACAATGAGCGAGCTCTCCTAAGATTAGAAAAATGGACCTAGTTCACCATGCTAATGCCCAAGTTACTCTTTGAAATTATAACGTCCTATTAGCAAGTTAAGTCTTTCGCCTGCTTAGGTTAGGACCTAGGACCTAATCTAATCGTTGGGTCTCTCAACATGAATCAGAACGACGATTTGTTTAGTTTTTGAATGTTGATTTTTGGCCATTTTCAAATCACGCAGACTTATAGTAAGAAGGAACAAGCTCTTTACATAAATTTTTCCAATAATAATACAGCATAATTTTCTATATCGGAGATATTCAGATGTTCTTAGTTCTAAAAAAGATTCAGTATCATTTGACCTCGTTTCTTCTCAATTGCGTTTCTGTATTTCAAAGTTGTTCTGATTTGAATGCATACTGCTCCGATGCGCAATACAGATGACACCAGAGTAAACTAATTTATGACTTTGGTTAAAAGACCGAGCAGTTAAGATGAGATTGTAGGTTATGGAATTTGAAGGTTTAAAATGTATTAAGTCTCAAAATAAAAAGCGAACTCAAATATTAAACAAAAATATAACGATCTGGAATGTGTTTGCAGACCATTCTATGATGTATTTAATACTGTGCTGAAAACGATTTCCCAAATAGTCGATCGTTAGTCCCAAATTAGATGAAAGCAGAGGACCGTTATCCGTTAGTCATGATTTGACCATTCAATATGACCTTGGAAAAATTTAATGTCCTTTAGTCATGATTTGACAACTGAATTTGACCCTCAAAAAATTTTTATCCCGATTTTGAAGATTTCAGCGAGGTTTCTGAAAGGGGTTTTTATTCACCATAGGTTCGGTTAAGATATCCCCCAACCGGAATATGATAATTATGTTATCTTCAGCTAAAGTTTTTACACGTCGATGATTTTTACTGTTTTTAATGGCATGGATTGCTAGCAAGATATAGTTGTAATTAGCTTGTAAAACTGTAGTAAAGGAAATTCCAACTGTTTTATAGGAACGTTGTCAACCGTGCTTCAGGTGCATAATATTACTCAATAACTTCGTGTAAGTTTTCCCCATTATATGTTCGTTATAGTAATTTTAAGTTACTAATTTGATTAATGAAAAGAAGAGAAACGCTAGCATGATTCATAAGGCATGCAGACTTATTAGTGTGGTCGCATATTTGCAGACAAGCCTTAGTATGTCTTGCTTGAAAATATGCGCTTTAAAGTCTCTTGTGGTTTACTTAATAAAAAGAAAATTACAGCAAGGTAGGCTGTGTTTACTAAACTACTTCTTTACTGTTTCATGTAGTATAAATTTTATTGATGAGTTGCACATTCGTTGCATTAGCAAAATAAAACGTAAGCTACAGGTTGATACTCGGGTAATTGGGAAAAATTTCATCTGGATAAGAGGATATTTTGTTTGTTCAGGTAAACGGAACATTGTTGGTTCAGGTAAAATCCACGAAGTTCTCAATATCCAAATATGGCAGGAACTAAAGCGACAGTAAGCAACAAAATTAGGCAGTACCTACAATAAAATCAATACAATATTGAAGCACAAGCCTACTTATTATTTTTGCTTGAAGTTGAACAAAATCAGGATAGTCAAAGGTGTCTCCTTAGGCCATTCTGCTATCAATACTCCTTGATACATGATAACATGGATTAAATATGGTTTTGCTGATGTTGATATAATGTAGATTATTATTAGATGGGTGAATTTAGTATTGATGGCAATGATTGATGATTATGGATGATGAGTATTTAATTATTTAGGATAAAATATTAATGTGCAAATTTATTATTTTAGACTATTATGTTAGTTGTACATGACTATAAGGTGAAATAAAAACCTAAATTATTATAATGTGCAAAATTATCTGAATTTTAATTTGATTTTTTTAAATGTTTGAAGTGCAGTAAGAGCTTAATGCTCTCAAAATTTCGAAAGTGTTTTTTTCTAAATTCGAAAATCCTTCAAACGTCTACCAGAGAATCGTTTGGAGAGTGTGTATGCAAATTTCTGGGCAAATGGTAAAAGAACGTCGGAGTAAAGCTCCTCCCTTTAAAATGTCTTCATTTACCCCTACAGTAGGGGCCCTACTGTTAACATTTCAAATTAACCTAGCCTGATAAGCTAGATTTAGGCATAACTCTTATAGACCCATAATATAAGCATAAATTCCACTCGAAAACCGCGGATCACGCAGGATTATGTTAACATTATCAGCATCATTTCTTCCATTCAATTGAAAGCTAATTACTACAACATCGAAGAAATAAATATTATTATTCATCCACATTCCTTAAAAACGTGCCAACACACAGTGTATCGTTTGCACTGATCTTGTACTAATGATTCGAAACCGTCAAAACTTTGAGCAGCACAATTTCAGAGAAAGCATGCAGAAAGCAAGTAAGAAAGGACGGAATCCTAATATAATCAATTACGTCTAAATTGCTTACCTTTAAAACCTGGTTTTTGTCAGATTTGTGAAAGTGTCTTAGTTTCAACCAGCCGGTGTTTGAGAATGCAATGAAGCAAGTTGGACGGAATCAACGGGAATACCAAAGTGAGTTATGGTGGATGTAACAATCCAGCAGAAAGAAGAAATTGAAGTTGTAGGTGAAAATGTGATCAAAATGCATTTGTTTTAGCATACAAATATGCACAACGACATATTGATTGCGTCACGGATGCCCTGGATGAACACATAAAGGCCGATGAAAAAATGGTGATGGGATAAAAATGCTAAAGCAACATTACCTTGAATCACCTTACATATTTAAACAAACCAAAAGAGTATGATAGCGCTTCCTAGTTTAATTCTAGTTGTTCCAAATAAAATATCCCGATGCCCCACCATGCCATTCACTTATAATTGAAGTTTAGTAGCTACGTCTCTCTACAGAAAAGAAATAAATTTTAATAAAAATTTTAATAAAAAATAAATTTATACGGAATGTGAATGAAATGCATAGAAAAAAGATTTCTTCGTTTATACACACCTTCCTCAAGGACAAACATAACACAAATTCTTGCGTAGAAAGAAAGTATTATGTTGATATTTTTAAGAAGCTAATACAAAAGTTGTCATTTACGAAACAATTACATGAAGCTTGAAACAAGGCCACTCAATTACTATCATATCAAGCTCGCAATCTAATGTTTTAACTGGAAAATACCTATTCGCAACGTTTATCGTAACTATTGTAATCTGAGGCTCAGCATTGAAAAGAACCACATGAGCAATATAGGTGGCTCAAGAAAATGTTATATGAAAAGGCTGCCAAGGTTAATTAGGTACAGAGTGCAAGTTGATGACTACTTTAAACTTTCTACGATTTACGTTACGTTTGTTTTGTAACTGGATTCAAACAATAATCCGTTTTTATAACCAAAATTCATTAAGCCAGCTGCACTCGAGTATTAAATATATGATAAATTTTATGGCAAAATTCAGTCCTTCCTCCACGAGTCGAATATTGACAAGAGTAATTCAAGAAGTAACTATTAAAATACATATGATCCTAATTCCAATTTATTACTTGTCATATCACAAGCCCAAAAAGTCGTGTGAACGTTGCAGATCCTACATTCCCGTCTTTACGTGATTGAGTTAGACCAGCCTTGTAAAACGTATGTACTGTTGTCAATATGAGCATAATCTTTACTTTGCATTCCAAGTCTATTTGAATGATAATGACAAGGAGGGAATGAATTAATTCCGATTGTTTGGTAGCATGTTTGGAGTAAAATTTTAGTCTTTAATCGTTTTATTCCAAAGAAAACCAGACAGTCAACCATTACTTCAGTTTTGGAAACATAATGCAGACATGATTTTCAAATACCATTGGTTCATTTCTCCAGCAATTTGTTTTTATTCCATTTGAGATCATTACAAGATGATGCCTGCCTAATGTCATTTCAGCCCTATTTCATCATGATCATCAGCTTACTATTAGCGTGGAGTGGGTATAAAGGATTCGCCTTCACCAAATTGCAGAAAGCAGAATAAGAGCAATTGTAGACAGTTAGAAGAAGCACGCGGTAGAGAAACTGAGAATATTGTGTAATGTATTAAATGCAAAATTTATTCGAGTATATTATCAGCATGCCTTACATATACACAGGTAGTGTGTTTCTCCGCATTGGTTTTTTGTACTGAAAACGTAAAACCCGGGTTAGAAAAAATTATCTTTGGAACCGTAATAATAAACTCTAACCAAATCTTAAACGTGGACGTGGTAATCTCATCGCATTCCATCTTTTTCTTTTTCTTGCTTCACACATTCCCGTCATATGCATTTGTAACGCATGTATTCGTAAACATTATGTTGGTACGTTACTATATAGTTGTGCTCACGATGGGTTCCATGAGAATGGCTCGCGACAAATCATTATGATTTGTGTGATATGACACATTTCGGTTTTGAGAACTAGCAATTGTTGATTCGGCGGAATCACAAATATAACATCATGCCCTATCATTAGTAATTTATAAAACGTAGTGAATACATACTAGTGGAACCTCCATCAAGACACAAATGAGCTCATTGGGATGTCAATAGGATTTTTATCGGATTGTACACCCTTTTCCACCTAAAAACATCAAACTCCGTCCAAAATTTGCCCACTTGAAAATAACTTCCCCAATTACGCTGAATTTGCATTTCGATAAAAAGTTGGCCTCCATAAATCATGGTGATCACTGATCACCATAACTTTGAGTAGATTTGTTAGTGTGAAGCATTTTAAATTCAGTTGCTTATTGCTATTAATCATATTATGTTAATTTTGTGCCGCGTTGCAAGAACAAGTCCTTTTAGCAATGACGTTTTCAGCAGCAGACTTATTAGTTTATGTGTTTTCTCGATGCTCGTAGGAACTGTTATTAGAGAAAGACAATACAGATGAGTAATGGATTCAACAGGTTGTGGTTGCGAGACTTCATCTCCTTCTGCGTTGGTTTGTGACAAAAAAAAACTTACTCGAGTCATTGTGTAGCTAAATGTCTGGGTGAAGCAAAAGTGCAGTTTTGTGACAAATGCCAAAACCACATTACCTTGAAGCGCCTTACAAATTAAAAAACCAAATGAGTATGATAGCGCTTCCGAGTTTAACTCTAGGTGTTCCAAAGAAATTGCCCCGATGTCTTTCATTAAAAATTGTAGTTTAGTAGCAACCACATCTTTCTATCTAACCGAAATAAATGTCCATGAGTATACGGAATGTGAATGAAATGCATTGTAAAATAAACGTTCTTTGTTATACGAAAACTTCCTCAGGGACAAACATCATCACAACTTCTTAGATTGATAGAAAGTATTGTGTTGGTATTGGGTTGGTAAGATGCTAATATAGAAGTTGTCAAGTGCGAAACAATTACATGAGGCTTGAATCAATGCCACTAAATGACTATCATATCAAGCTCGCGATCTTATATTTTAACTGGGAAATACCATTCGTAACGTTTATTTCTTCCATTTCTCAGTATCTACAATCTACCCCAACAAATTAAAGTAGTCCATTAAATAAGTTTATAGGCTTAGCCTGATCTTACAAGGTTCCATTTTTCTCTTCTTGTTAAATCATATAATCCTCAACTTCAGGGATTTTGCACGTAGATGTACGAAGAATGCAATAAACAATAAATCTAATGGTGCCTGGCTGACTGACTCTTTTCCGTGCAATCTGTCTCATGTCTGAACTTGCAGCTATATTGTACATTAAAAAGTATTGTTCATTGGTTATCCACTGAAGTTGTAACACAAATTCGAATAACGACCGTACTTATGTATAAGCTTGAGATGTTTGCAATTACAAAAATTGCGATGTGATGAGTGTGCAGCTTTGCTTAAAACTGGAGCAGAGCAGACCACGGATATTTTATGTTAAATTTTGTTTCGTGATAGCTTTGTGGTGATAGAGGTTGTAATATGACTAAATATAATGACTATTTAGGGTGTAAAAAGCAACGCTATGAGGGAGATAAGCCGTCCAGCTTGAAATTAGGCATTCAAAACATCCCTAATCAAAAGTACACGTGGCTTGGTTTCAGTTCTTTTTAGAATGTGCAGGGAGTGGTACTAAATTGGTGAACTTTGACCAAATATAATTGCAGATTTATTTTGCTAAAATTGTTTGTGTCACAGTTTGCAGATTATAATGTTGGTTGCCCTCACATCCGGGATTTCAAATTAGTGAATGCTATGAGTCTACTTGACTTTGGTAGCAGATAAAGTTTCACAATAAGACATTGGTAAAATAAATCAATAGGTAAAAATGATTTCATGTACTCAGAATAAGTGAACTTATATCTTCATCGTCATACTCCGCACTAATTTTCTTAGCTTGAAGATTACCATACAACAGAAAATTTAGCTGCTTTTAGTTATGTGCTTAAATGAAAAAATTCCCTAGCCAGCAGTTTCATGCGAAGATGAAGTATTCAAATGCGTGCTTGTCGATATCCAGTGAGTATTATCATCAAGAACAAATTATTAGGACACATTACACTTGCTCGGTCTCAATCAAATTATCTTAGTTAGGCGAACTAGAAGAGCAATTCTTAGGCATGAAAAATTCTTAGTAAACAAAATAAAAACTTTATTTATCATTTCGCCCCGCTAACGAATGAAGTAGTAAAAACCGTCCTAACCTCACGCTATGCTTTTCTTGTTGCATTCAGAAATTAATAAAACTCCGTTACATATCCAAAATCGACAAAAACATTTTAGCCTGAAGTTTCCGATTACCAGCATAAGTATAATAATCAGAACATAAATCATATGTAGCTGCAAAAGCAATTAAAAGGTTAGTGAAAGACGTCACAGTAGTAAGTTATGAGAAAAGCTGGTGACAAGCAAAGCTTGCATAATCAGCGAAAAGAATTTCTTTGTTGATTGTCTGAACGATTGTGACGTACTAGTGACAGAATCAGACTTTGTAGAGTGAGAGTACAACAACATCATAACATAAAATACAGATAAGCTCACATCATATTCACCCAACTCATTCTTACATAATCTGTATTTAGCATAATTTCTTCGACCAAACATACATATAAAAGTGTAATTGCACATAATATACTGTTAAATTGTGGTAATTCGGTCCTTGGATTATGTTTAAAATAGCATAATAAAGAAACCCAACATAACAACATCACATCAATCAACAGAATCCCAAATTGTTCAATGTAGCTTAAATACTTATGTTACGTTCAATATAAAATTAATCCTTTCAGCAACAGTCCCTGTGTTACTTGAAATAACAGATGCCGTATAAATCTGCAAGACCTGAATGAAGGGAAAAGTACTCATTTTAAGTTATAATGATGTATGTGCAATTGGCTGGATTTTACTGTTAAAAAATTAAACAGGTTATTTGTTTCGTATATAAGCTGTAGACTGAAAATATTTCGGATACACTAATTTTTCGTTGCTGGTTTTAATGTTATCTGTTATGAAAGTTTGTGTTGTCAATATGAATTTCTTACTTTTAATTTTGGTCGTGAGTCCTTTACTCGTAACTGAAGCACATATTATTGGTCATTCATATGATACAAGTTCGTAAGATTACAATAATCAATCCTTTCATTTGTCGAGTTGTTGGAAGCATTTTTGATACTATTGTTTGTATTACACAGGAAACGGAACCATAAACATCATAAATCTTGGCCAAGTAGATGGAAAGAATTATCTTTATGACAAGCTGGCAATGGTACGAAATAGAGACGTACTTAAGTTTGTAATTTTTAAGTATATACGGTTATGATTATGTTTACAGCCTTGGAGTGCCGCTCGTTCGTACTGTCTAAATCAAGAAATGAAACTTGCAAAAGTAAACTCAGTCGCACAAGTCGAGTTTTTAAAATCTAAGTACAACGCTACGGGGTTTACGGGAAGTATGGCAAAAACGTTTAGACAATTTATTTGATGAACAAATAAAAAATTGCTTAACAAAGTTGCTTAAATTTAAATGTTTTTTATTACAGTGTATTGGTTGGGTGCCAGGGACGCAAAAATAGCCAGAGCCTTATCTTGGGATGACACTGAACAGGAAGTGGCCGGTAATGTAACAGGCCAACTTTGGAGACATGTTCCTACATCTTTACTCATTTGCGGAGTATATCTATCATCTTCAGCTGCGTCATTTGAAATGGATGTGTGCTCCAAATCCTATTTTCCAATATGTGAGACCTGAACAGGTTGAAATTACTGCCTATTTTATTTAATATCTAAAACTGTTAGGTATTAAATCTATTTCCATTTACTATATTCAAAACTTGTATAGGTACGTGTAAGCTGCCTTGCCTTTTTGCTATGATGTGATAATAAACTTTATAATCCAAAATAATATTTTGTTACATGTCGCGGACTACATAACCAGCGAAACAGTAGTTAAAACTCCAACAACTGAAAGTACCTTAAAGCACATGGAACAAAAAATATTGCACTCCGTTTTACTTTATTCAAAAATTAAAATTAAAATTTACACATAATTAAGATCATTAGAAGTCACACATTTGGATGGGAATCTTCTGAAATTTTAATGTCATAAATACTTTTCATTGCTGTTTTCAAATATGCGTTGTAAACTGGAATCTCAAATTAGAATATTTGTCCAGGGTATACAATACGTATTTTCGAATGACGTTGTAATTGTGATGTATAACGATTGAATACAAACGACAGCACAGCAGATTTTATAAATTCAAATTAACGCTAACGAATTCAGTGATTGAAAGCTGTTCTAATCCATAAAATTATATAAATATTACAACCAATCATTTATGATAAGGCAAAGTTCGAAAATAACAGACTTAAATTGCTGGGTGAAATTGAACGGGCTTAAATTTGAGTGGCATCTGACATTTCATATTGGCTTATGTACTCGTCAACAAGGATGTGTGGGTATTCAAATTTCATTTAATTCGACTAAAAAACATACGATTAATAACAACCTTTACCTACGTATTTACCTTCCATCGTACAAACTGCGGAGGTTGTAAATTAGTAAAAAGCCAAATAATTTTATTACTTACAGGGTATAAAAGGGATTGAGGAATGGATACTAAAAGTAAACATTTTGAGTTTGCTTAGCTGTATCCCAGAACAGACTATCTATTATTAGTGTACCTTCCAAATTCTAAGCATGAATTCCCAAATTTTTCTCGTCTGCCAGCTCCTTGTAGTAGCTGCTGCTTCTGCAATTAATGGAACAACGCGAAGTAAAAACAAATATTTATTTCATTAATTTTAGTGAATTGTCTTTTACTTGTTTTTTATGCAAAGGTAACGGAAGCACGAATCTTGTAAGCCTTGGCACAGTGGACGGAAAGTCATTTTTCTTCGATTCTGCATCAGGGCTGGTAAGAAAAATACATGAATACTTGAAGCAGATTGTGGTGTAATGAAAGTAATTAAAGCAACTAAACTTTTATAGACCTGGCAGCAAGCTCAAGCTTACTGCAAGGGACTTGGAATGCGACTCGCAGAAATAACAACGGATACTCAAGTAGACTTTCTCGCGTCAAAGTTCGGTTTTCCGGGTTTCACAGAATGTAAGTGTTAGAATATGGTCGCTAATCATTTTTTACATTTTAGGTTTCTAAATTTCATTCATTTAAAGGGTACTGGATCGGTGGCAGAGATGCCAAACTACCAAGAGCTTTATCTTGGGATAGTACTGGAACTGAGCTTGGGCTTGGTTTAACAGAACTTCCTTGGTTGCATGTCCCAACCAGCCCACAACTTTGTGCCCTTTTTGGATCGTATGAAGTTCCGAGATGGGAAATAAATTTATGTAGTTCTATGTACTCAAATGTTAAAACACTATGCGAAACGACGAATTAGTATTCGAGTATATTTTGGATTAACGTGCAGTTAATTAACCATATTTTCAATAGAGTCTATTTGAATAAGTACTATGGGTTTAATAAATTCCATGTATGCGGTATAATAAATACTTCTCAACAAGACTCATCGTCATTCTTTGAGTTTAGTTATGAGTGAAAGATTTACTACCTTTTTTAATAAATGTACAACTTAATTTGAATATTGGCAATCGATAGCTCAGCTTGGAATCATATTTTGCAGCATTTAAATTCAATATAAATTCAGTAAGAAGACAACATGATTTGTATTTGACTGTACAAATTTATTGTGTATATTTTTTATTGGAAAGACGAAGCTTGCACGATGGTGATGTAATGAAATATGCACTTTTACCTCATTATTTACCAGCTCAGTTGGTTCTAAACAATCTTTTCAGCTGCATTAAAGATCAAAGGCAAACGGAACTATTAAATCTGTATGTAATTACCCAAAAAAACATTGCAAATTTCCTTGAGATATACAGTGCAGAAAAGCTAAGGACCATGTGTAATAGCAACATCGACCCATTGAGATTTGAGAACGTGACGAACGTCTCATAATATTGCGTAGTATTGATACTTGGTGTAAAGACATGGAGTGAGACCAAAGGACGAAGCATTTTACATGCATTTTAGCTGGTAAGTTGAAGCATGGAATGCACTGAAGTGTGGTTGAGCGGGTTGACCTCGTGAAAAATTGTCCCATGTATTTTCCCTACAGGGAGAAATAAGATGCGTAAAAAGCATGGCAGCCTGTTGCTTCGTCCAGACTATACAATGGAATGAACGCAAACACGTCCATTTGGAGGCTGAGGAAGGAAAGAGATCCCAACAAGCTCCCTGGTCTCAGATACGCTCAATGCTTCGCCTGAGTGAGAAGATCTTTCTGCTAGGTTGGTCTCTCTCCCCCTGTCCTAAGCAAAATGGACAGGGGGAGGAATATTAAACGCGTTCCTGGAAAAAGAAGAATTCCATCAGAAGCGGTATTGAAAGTCAAGGCAGTGGGATGGGACCTCCAAACTAAAAATGTCAGAACAATTTATTTTTCTTGTCTTTTGTGCTTAGTACCCTTGTACGTGCTTTTTAATTGGCCTAAGTGCTATAAAAGTACATTACTGCGTTGCAATAGGTTATATTAGGAATAAGTCGGTCTATGTCCAAGAAAGTTAATTACGAGCAGACTATTTGCTGCTCAGAATTCATAGACTGGGTTTAAGTCAAACTCTGTACACGGTTTTAGTAAGGAATGGTAAAAGGATGGAGTTGTTGCTCTTCTACTCATTTCTGCCTAGATCCAAAGTTTTAAGCGGATAGACTAATTCATTTTAATCACTCTCATGCATGGGTCTCGAAGATAGTCCTATTTCCAAGTCTTCTAGAGCGGCACATGGAGCATCTTGGCTGGGTAGTAAATAGGAATGCTTTTTGTTTTGTATATGAATGAAAGCTATATGTTTCTGATTTTCTTTGTGTCAACTCGAGTCACCATTTTCTCTATAATTTTTGGATTGGGTGTGCGTTGAGATCATAGTGCATGGAACTGTTTCATTTTGCATACGAATAACAAAGATATACATATATGCTTATCGATGCGTTGAGCAAGTAAATACTGTGTATATTCAATATTACGTCTGTGACTTCTGACTGTGAAAAACCAAGTATGCATATGCATATATATCTCAACGTGTGTGTTATGTTGGTACTAGGCTATTCATATGCAAAAAAAAATAAGAAAATACCAGTTCGAAGCTCGTGACCTTGGACTTTTAGGTGTCATAAATGAACATAACTTCCATAAATTTCAATGCTGTTCAAAGAAAATCAAGACGTAATGAATCATGATGAAGATGGTTTTGAAACCTTCCTTCCTGAGTAGCATGTGTTTAATATAGTTTAGTCCATGCATGTTGATTCGAAAATGATCACCTTTCGCCATGTTATTCACACTTTCATGCAACTAAAAATAAAATTCCATCACTTTTAAAGAGTGCTGAAGTGTTCCGCCAATCTCGTGTTAAAATAGTTGAACCGTAGAAACACCAGCAAGGATATTAACAATTGTATTTGAATTACACAGCACTATATGCATGAAAAGACCCGTTTAAATGAGCGCAACAAGCACTACGTTTGTAGCTTGTTTAATGTTTATGGAATAACTAATTTTTCTATGAAATATCTGTGATTGAATTTCTCACCTGAATATATCTGACTAACATGCTGTATTAAATTTGGAGAAGCAGCAGGATTTGATTGTCAAATGATTTTGTGATAACGGCTTAAAGTGACACTTCAAATGTGTCATAAAAAATCTTTGAAAACATTTACATGTCTACCTTTTACCTTCTCGTTATAGTTAGTATTATTTTATAGGTAATTCGTAGGTTATCTTATTTATACAAATACAAAAAACAGCCACATTCTCCGATATTATTAAATATATCTGTTATATAGAATATATTAAGTTATCATTATCAGTTAAAAAATCAGAAAGGTTCGACAAACGTTCGTTTCCATTTCCATCGTTTCATATCATAAATTGTGCTCAGACAAGAGTTTTCCGAGTTACTCGTACCAAACTCCACCACCTTATTTCGCTTGATCACAAGCAGTTCCCAAATCAAGCGAATTAATGAGACGAGACTGCCCACTGCGATCAAAACAAACACCACATACAGCTCACTAGTGTTGAGAGAATGCTTGCTGACACCATCGGTATTTTCATTTAATTGTTGCAAGTTAGTCCGAGTAACAATAGCGGTAGCATTACGTTCAATTTGCCGGATATAATCCGCATACCATTTATCCGTCAGGTACGCACCTCGAGCAGCTGAAATATATCTGTTCATTTCTTGTTGAAAAATCAAGTTCTTCTTGTAAATAAAACCACCGTGAGATTGTGCCCCAGCTTGTTTGGCCACATATACTAATTTGAGTTTGGGATTCATGGATGAATATTTCGCAATTCCACTAGCAAAGGTAGAGCTCCAACCAATACAAGCCGTCATACGGTTTGCTGAAGCTTCCAAGCAAGATAAAACATTTGCATCCATAGACATTCGTTGTCCTAGTTTTTGCATGTGAGGATTACTCGACTTCTTTATGTAATCCACTTCAAATCCTCCAATGCTCTGGAGAATCACGAAATACTTTTCATTTTCCGCTAGCTGATTTAAAGTTAAGGGATTGACTTGTTTTTGCATAAAAGTGAGCTTGATCATCAGATTGCTTTTGAATGCTACGCCAATGAAATAAGAAAAGCATATCCAGAAACATATGATGGTGGAAAATCCCTTTGATGTTGGTATGGCGCAAGATTGATCCATCATTATTGTAAACAACTTGAAATTAACTTCGTATAACGTCTCTCTCAACCCAGTTCGTTTCCCATTAAGAGCAATCACGACAACTAATATAGATACAAAGGAAATATAGATGAGAAAAGTTAGTAGCCAAAAAATAGGCGTAAATGGGTGAATAAGAGATTTCCAAGTTTGTGAAACAGCAGGGTTCCTAATAGAAAACGTAAAACTTTCATGATATACAGGACTGGAAAAGGTTACGTATGGAGCCCGTTGAGGGGTTGGAATTATTGTAGCACCAATCTCAGCTCTGCCACTTACAAGTTCCCCAATCTTACTTCCTTTCCAGCTACCGTTTATCATACTTCCAAAGCTTGTAAAATTCTTTGGAACGAAGACAAAAGTGGAGTTGGTTCTTTTGGAAATCTCCTTTAGAAAATATATCTGGACGCCAACTGGATCTGAAATACTGTTGTTTAGAATTACGTACGGTGGAAAGTTCTTGTAGACTACTCGAAGTCGTTGTCCGTTCAAGTTGTTTACAAGGTGGTGAAATTTCAATTGTGTTGAAGTGGAGAAAGTGCCTGAGTAGCATGTAGGATCAGTGATGTAAACCACTTCACCGTTTTCTAGATACATTCCATATTTACTCACTAATTTGTTAATTATCTGGCTCTGTTGTAAAACAGAACGCAGGACTTTCCCCGAAGTGGAAAAAAATACAAACCGGTCGCTAATCGGATCTCCAACTATTACTTTACTTTGTAGTATTGCAGAATCAGTTTCAGCTTCTACTGCAATAACAGTTGTCCAACAAGGTGATTGATGT
>JAQGAP010002425.1:0-15222 GCA_034697805.1 Orchesella bifasciata | reverse complement strand
CGATTTGCGACAATGAGAGAACGAGATCTAGTTTTGGAACAGAGGAAAAAAACGAAACCACCAGTATTTATCAATGCGGACTTACCTTACACCTTACGAAAAGCTCATGGTGAACTCAGAAAGAAAGCAAAAGAACTGACTACATCGAAAATGCCAAATAGGATCAACTATAATAACCTCACAATTCAGGTTCCTAATAAAACCTATCATCTCACAAATGAGCTTACTTTCCGTGAATCAGACACCGTGAATGTAATCCCGCAGAATTTAGTAGCGAAAATGGATCAACAAGAACAAAATATTTCTCAACTCTCGCCTCAATGAAAATCTCCATTTTATGATGTGATAAATAATCAGTCTTGATTTTAACTATTTTAACTATTTTTGTATCAGCCAAATGATTTCCATTTCCACTATTTTCTTTTTTTTAAACCATACAACTTATTGACTTGTAATTATCATTTTCAAAGGAAATGTAATAGAAACATGATTAACCGATCAGCGTAACAACCTTGGAATAGGGTGCTGATTGTGATAAATAATAATAATAATAATAATAATGTCGTACACGTGCGTCTTTCATTATGATTATTTATGCAGTTTTGTGTCAAAATAACTAACGATAAGCTAACTTTAACCTTCAAAATAAATATTTGTTTGACTTTATTGCGACATAACAGAAACTTTTTATATTTCAATAACAATTATATGTCAAAGCAAGGAAAATGCTTTTACAATCCCAATTTGCTATTCTCAAATCAAATTTATTATTATTAGTATTATTAGGAATTTTGCAGATTTATTGTTAAACATGATGCTGAAATCCATATTCTAAAAGCTACAGATATTAATGTACTTACAGCTAATTATTTTATCCCTTCTTTATTAATTGATATATGTTTGAAATTACAACCTAACCACATGTGTAAGGGTCCGATCCTCTATCTGATGGTGATGACGCAACAGTAGTTACTGGAGAAAGCATTGGCATGCCAGCCAAATTTGGAGTCCACTCCCTCTCCAAATACCATTCAGGATGTGTTTTAAGGTGATTCCGGTAGCGTCTTCTGTACGAGAATCTCTTGTTGCAGACTCGGCAACAATACTTGCCTAAATGTGGTTTTCTTTGTAATCGGGAATCTGAAAGAAAGCGCCAATTAATATCCAATTAAATTTTTTAAATTGAAAATTGTCTTACTTTGATTGGGATGCTCATCTCGGATATGGGGCCTTATTAGCTCCTTCATCATCTCCTGCTTCTGTTGAACTGTTGCGTTCCATCCAAAGTGTGCCCGATAGGGACAAGCTCCGCACTGGAAAAACTTGATTCCATTTTGATTATCAACGCAATTAAAAATTTTAACACCCTTCCATGTTTTACCTCTCCAGCCTTCTGGGGGCTCAATCTCAAATATTTTGTCCTGGACATCATCAGTGACATCAGTTTCAGATTCGGTATCATCCTGCTCGATACTACAAGACGAAATTTAGTGTTCTTCACATGAAAGTCGCATATTGAAAATGTTGAAAAATTGGTCAAAAACTTACACCGGCTCGTTTTTGACATTGGCAGCCACCGGAGCTGCCACTGGTTTTGGTAAAGATGATGGCGAGCCAAAAGAAGGAAAGTGGCTGGGGTTTTCAAAGTTAAAAACTGGAGCAATGGGAAATTGCGGAACCATGGGTGAAGTAACTGTCGCTTGATGGCTTTCAGCCTGCATGCCGGCACTCTCTGAGTCTCTGTTGTTTTTGTAGTAGTCTTAACATGGATGAAAAACGCAGTAAAATTTTTATTCCTGTGAGAATGTATGTATAGCTATTAAATTAATTTGAATTACTTTTTATGATAATATCCCGAAACATGATAAACTTTATAGCGTCAAACGTTCCCGAGATGACTGGCTTACGCACTAGTCCTTGTTGTGCTACAGAAACAACCTTATTTTGCAACCTGAGCGCAACTTGAGATGCTTGCTGTTGAAGCTCCCACATGCATTCCAAGTCCTGTTTGCAATCACCGCAAATGTAGGACAACTCTTTTGTAAAAAAGGAAGGAATCTTGTCACGATTGATGGAGAGCTGGACTCCGAAATTCCTCAGTAGTTCATTTCTCTCGGTTGACACCGACTGGGCGTGTTGAGACAAATTAACAGTGTTGGAGCACAGTTGACAATGTGGAGTACCTTCAGCAGTTGAAGTTTCCCCAGGAAAGTTCCAAGCGTTTGTCATTGACTCATTGCAGTTTTTATTGGGAATTTCCGAGATCCCCCAGCCATCAGAGTTCTTTTGCATTTTAACTTTAATTGGAATTTTCACGCTCGTTGTTGTTATTGTTTTTTTTAGGTCGGCGGGCTAATTTCGGGACAGTTCAGAAGCCGTAATTTCAGTTTTGCCGTTGTTATTGCAATAGTTTTATGGTAACTAAATTTCGTTTTTACTTTTTTGATGAACGTCAAGTCATCTTTGCTTTTAGCGTTCGTTAAAGTCTGTCTTGGAATTGGAGTGATGATATTGTATTTTCCGGAGCATAACAAAGGAAAGTAGAAATCAGCGCTTTTAATGTGCAAAATGATATTTTATTAAAATGGGTTCAGACACTAAAACATTCGCAATATATTTACTTCTCATCAAGGATTGTTGACTAACTCCAGTTGCAATCTTGCTAAACAAATTTGAAGCTTTTTTTGAAGGGACAGTCCTTGAAAAAAATTAAAAACTACATTACAAGAAATATGAATGTTGATAAAAATAATTTACGTGTAGAGCAAACTATAATTTACATACATGTGAAGGAAATAACTTTTCAATTTCAACATTTCAACAAACAATTCAATTTATCTTAATTTACAAATTTTTCGTGAGTTTCATGTTATAAACTGGATGCATCTAACGTTCATTTCTTTTCTAGAGATTTAATGAGCATTAAGTATATGAAAGTTTCTATCCGTCCGTAATAGCAAATAACATTATAATATGTACTTCAATTTCAGTTTACTAAGCAGGATTCTTCGAAGCATAAAAGAAGTATTAAAACGTTTTCGCAGAAAGCTTGTGAGCTGTTCTAATAGTACTAGTAAAATGTATACTTACAACGTGTATTGTATTGATAAAGAAAATTCTTTTGAAAGAAAAATTGAAAAAGTGGATTTTTAAAACTGAAATTGCTAAAATTCTGACTAATAGCGAATAATGTGGAATAGGAAAGGAATGGTATTTTGAACGTGTACCTAATATGCTCTATTCAAAAGTATGGTACTCACAGAATACTATTTTTTTGTTTGAAACGTGTTCATTCCTTTCCGTCCCTCCTTTATACCAAAATTAATCATTATTGTCAGTGTTTTTAATTTGTTAATACACACATACATGAAAACTACGTCATGAATTTAACTACAGTTTCATCACATCAAGTTATAATTTCATTTCAGATACCTTGGACACTCTGTTGCTGATGTTCCAATTGTATTTGGTGAAGAAAGCATTCTAGTTTCCAAGTTTCTGAACAATCTACACCACCAATTCAAATTCGTGACTTAAAATAAATTTACAATGTTACTTCTTAATTGCACTTTATTTTCATGTTGATACAAAATTTTAGTATTCAACAATTCAGACTAGAATTGCAAATAATTAATAAAAAACACTAATTATGTGTACCTTAAGTCGATAACTGGAGAAAGGAAATCCAAGCTACAACACTATTATTATTCGGAACCAACGTCAAATGGGTAACTTTGAGTGCACGTAGTTCACAGTGCGACGTATGACTAAGTGTAAGTCAGCAAATAACACAGTATTTATTCAAGGATTCACTACGTAAAAATATTCTTACAGGTATGTATATTATAGTCCAAAAAAATAGTCATAAGTGTTCTATTCTATTTCAAGAATCCTCAGTATATTGAGACAAACGGGAAGCCGGCCAGTTTCCGAACAAACGGCAGGGGGTCAAATACGTTGTATTTTCCAGGGAACTCACTCATTGCACATATGTAGGCTACTTACATATTACTTTCAACTTATGGAAGTATCCATGAAATTGCCGTCATAACTTCAAAAAACGGGATATAACTTTGAACTCGTTTTCCTGCATATATCGTGTGACATGATATGCGTTACAGCGGCATCCAGCTGTGACTCTTTTGCTGGTGTCAATCCCCAATGGATTCGAAATCACCCTCAACATCGTTCTCCGTGCAGCAATGTATTTGAAGTTCTTACTGGCTATATAAATTCCAAGTTAGCTTTAGTTGATTTAGCCATCACTCAGAAACTTGCTTGTTGGGTATACGTGTTGGGGAATAAAAAAGATAGGTAGGATTGCAGAAACTGCATCCATAAAATCTAAATTACTTCCATGCAGTTAATCCTGAATTGTCCATATTGTTTGAGAATAGGCTTCATTCTAATAAATGCGAGTTCTATGCAAACAAATGAAATGAATTGTGTCCCATACGCAATACATACTTTCATTAGCATGGGTGTACTTCATTACCGAAAACATCGAAAGCTTGTATGACTTTGAAATGGCTTAAAAACAAGGGTGAAGCAACGTAAACTAAAGCACGGATGAGGAAATATTGAATCGGAAAGAATGTATTATACATTCAAGAGAAATCCGTTTGCATTCTCTCTTCATGCAAAGTTCGGCATTGAAGTTCAAGCAGAATGTAGGATTCCGCAATGACTCACACGAGCTCGGAGTGTCAATTCCATAGAGATTAAGAATCACAGTCGACATTTCTCTTCGACCATCGTTCAATACTGTATTCGTAGCTTGTTGGATGTTTCTGTTGTCCGTTATTAGTATACGCTTCATCATGCATTGATGTGCATGAAAAATACAGGTTTATCACAAAAGGTAACTATATTTTGGTTACATTACGTGGAATCTCTTTCAAGCAATGGATACATACTAATTATGCACGTAAATGTATACATAGCATATTATAGTGTCGGCTGAAGGAACGATGGATATAAGCAGAAAATCCATCTACTTCATTTATCAATATACATACTAAATCAGCTCTCAGTTATTTCTTTAATTATTGGAATCTTAAGCACTTGATTGGATATGTCTTACGTTTACGTTTCCACAACATAAGGTCGAGGTTTTCATGATGAATGAATCAAAAATTACTTTACGAACAGGAATTTATTGCGAAATGAAATGCCGGTCAGTGGGACAAGTCTGGTGATAATGGACTTCCATTGATGAAATCACTGCATAGAAAAGCTATTGTAAAGTACATTTGCTATTAACCCACCGTCTAAATTGATACCGGATCAGCTTTTGAATTTTCAGCTATTCTAAAATCACTTTCTAGCATTGCTTCGTTACACGTTGATTCATTGTTTTACATTTATGTTCCTACGATTTGAAATAAACAATTTACTTTTACTTTTTTCAGCATTCTGCATCCTAAGAACTCCACCACTTCTGGGTCGTTTTCGACCCTCTTTTATAATGCAGTATGGTACACGTCACAAGACTCTTCATGATTTTGCATCCAGTTACGTTGCAGTAGTGAAACCAAATAATACTTAAGTTTGTGTTGGGAATATAGGTAGATGTAAAATTTTCTGGAAAAAAAATTCTGAAAATATTTATTTTATGAACACTAACCTGAGAAGATCCTATAAGAGCAGAAAATATACTTTAGTTGTATGTAAGTGTACGCACATTCAAAAAATTAATGGTGGCTCTAACTTGTGCATGACAAACAATAAGCGATTTTTCTTTTTAAATTTTACATTATGATCTTGAATATGTACTAATTGAAAATCTACATGAATTTAGAGAAAACCAATCACAATTCATTCAGTATTTTTTAAAAATTATTGAAAATTCGAAAGAACACAAAGTGATGCTTACAATTAGCCTATGATTGTCAGGTACAGAAAAACTTTTCTTTTTTATCAGAAGTAAGCTACTTTATATTATGCTAATTGTAACACTAGCTACTTTTCTTTTCTTTCCTACGGACGGTTTTTGTTGTATACAGTAGTATACAATCTGAAAGTTTTAAAAACGATGAAAATTCAACTGAATAATACTAACTACATCAGAGTTCATATAAATGCTTCTAAAAATGGTAGTCTTCCTTGGAAATAAGTTCGAATAATGAACATCAAAGAACAATAATAGTCATAATTATATTCACTAAATATTATTATGTTGTTTAAACGTTAAGGTCTGCTATGTTATAAATCCTCATTAATGTAAAATTAATGCTTCATTTGTTTTTCCACTGATGAGAGGGTACGTATGCATTTTCTACAGTATACATATGTGATTGACATGTAATACTTGTGTACTTTAATTTTTTTTACAAACATGATAGAACCATTTCGTTAGAAACTCACTCCAGCTTTTAATTAGTAAAAAGAAGAACAGGTTAAGTTTGGGAAATAGAAACAACATTGTTCTAATCCAATGTTCCGGTCGTGCTGTGGCCGGGTTTCCACAATTCCAAAGTAGTAGGCGGCTACAACACTGGCAATCTACAGAAACATAGTCGATAAATTTTAGTTGTTACTAGAATTTTTCTGAGAAATACAGCTTTGATCATATTACCCCAATCAAGGTTGAGTCATGAATAAAGAAAGCTCCACGACCTAATCCAATCGATGACGGAGACAACATTTCCAACTGGACATTACTTTCAGACATCCCCAACATTTTATAATTTTTTTCTTTTCTCATCCAATCCCTGAATCTATCTTCCTGTGTATACAGAAACAAGCAAAACAGCAACTTATGAAAAAGAATAAAATACAAATTTAATCGATCGATAATGACTGCAAGTATCATTTCACTTACAGTTTTGGCGGTTTGATTTGCGTAGTAGAATGTGATGCAAACAAATAGTATATTTGCCAAATGGACACTTTTGAGTACTTTTCCGAGATGTGGGTTAAACCAGTCGTCTAGGAAAACGGCAAACATGAAGATGTTTGCCAGCAGAAAGAATCGGAACACCATGTTAAACGCAGAATTGATGTGCTTTGAAATTCTCTTTATCCATGTGTATCCATTTAGTATCTCAGTGCCAATTATGATTGCATCGTCCGCTGAGGTTGCATTCCTTACTTTTCGCTTGAACCTAAATTCGGTTGCGGACTTGCCTAATGTTAAGGCTGCGAAGAATATACCATCACGGGAAATTTGTAAAAACATGTTTCCTGCAAGTTTTGTAGCCCATCCAAAAATTCCAAGTGCAATGGTTTTAAAGTATAACCCTTTTGGTTCAATTTCCGGACACCACGTTCGTGGGCAGAAAAGAGACTGCATTAATTTTGCATTTTCAATCAGATATTTTTCATATCCATACAGAAGACCAATGTTCGACTTGATCAAAATGAGGGTGAAGCTTGAACCGCATATCAATAATGACACAATAACCACCTGCAAAACAATTGTTTCTTTAAAAGAATGGCTATATATTGAATTGTTAATTAAATTGAACTCGTTTGCATTGACAGGAGGAATGTTTTGGTTCAAATGCTGGCTTATGTTATGTGTAATTAGATAAATGGAAATGAATTTGAAATATGGCAAGGTTTAAAAATGATAGCCTAAAGCAAATGTTCCTCAACATTCTTCAAGACAAGGCTGGATCAAATCGACCCTATTTTTCACCTTTAGTGTGTGTAAATGTTGACTGTAAGGGGACGCACTAATAGTCTGTATCATGTTTGAATATTTTTCTGGGTACAGTTGCAAAGATACAAATAACCCAGCTCGCAGTAAAATGTTTGCTGCTATCAAGGAATTGCTCAAGTGCCTCCGAATATCCGCTGATCCCTCTTCGTATGCTCCAGTCATTTCTAGTATGACGTATTTGACCAATACAGTCGTATCAACTGCAGCCAAAGTGTTTACAACATAGTAGGGAACCTGCAACATAATATGTATAGGTATTATTAAAATACAGCAATGCTCGTAATAACAGATATGTAGTAGGTATGTAAAACTGGCTGGGGAAATTCTTGATAGGGAAGTGAACGGAGGAATACTGGGGAGGAAATGGAGGTAGGTAATTGGTATAAATTTGGGGCAATTGGTGCGTATTGGGTCAACGGGTGCAGATATTATGAAAGGGAGAAGATTAGGGCAATGGATTTTGTTGACGCCGTCCACCGATCGTAATTTGAAAGATCCATCAGCAACTGGAGTACCGACAAACAACTTACTTAATAATGCAGTAACTTGAATACAATTATTAACGTAGGACGTAGTATTTTATTGAGTTACTCAATATCAGTTGGACATGCTATAAGTTGCACTTATTTGGGCAAATTATTCATTTACTAAAACATGTTTAGAAACAGAGATAACGAGGACATAAATGTGTAATGAAACGTGTGACAGTGAAGCATGTATTTTGAACAGTCAGAGATTGTGCAGAATTGTATTTCAAGCATTCATCCAGGCTTCCTTTTTATGAGCTTCATCATTTTTTCGAACAATATGTGGTGGGGCCCTGTTTTTTCTTGCATCCGACAATAGTACCGTTGTCTAAAACGATAAGTACGATCATCACGAAACCATTAGTCATCAATTATATTTTCAATTACGATATGTATACTTTAGACTCTTGAAAATGTTCACGCATAAGTGTACGAAAGCTTGAGTTAGTAAAATTCTCTCCACCTCTTTAGCCGAAAATGTCTAATAAAAATGATATTTATACTTACCAATATGATTATTATCATAATGAGTGGTGAATATTTAAATGAAAAAAACTTCATACTTTAGAATTTCTACTGAAATCGATTCGTCTGACAAGGTATTGTATTCTAAACAGTTTTTTTTGGTTTTCCAACTATAAAATGCTTCTTCAGTGTTACAATCTAAGTCCAACAGATAATCCGTCAGTTTGCTAAAATAGTGTAGATGAATTAGCTTCAATAAGAAATCAAATGGGATGCAGGAAATCAATTAATACATAATGCACGACCAGGATAAGTTTTGTTACAATGAACAATAAAGTTCTAGTCTCGTAAATTAGCAATTAACTGCAATTCATTAAAATTAATGTTATAATCATAATCCTTTCAAACGACCTTCGTTTTCTTAAGTAAAAGTAATTATCAAACCTTTTTCAGCCAAACCACTTGTTGTTTGTTCTTGTCAAAGCAGAATGGGGACACGCCACAGCCACTTGCGTAGATGAAGTATGTTTCCAGGTAGCTGCTTTCACATTTTCTCTGCAGCTTCTCACTTAACTGTTGGAATTTCCTTCTGATATATTCAGAAATTTGATTACAACATCTGAAATTGATCCGGTCATTCTTGCAACTTCGGATCCAAGATGTCGTGTCTCTGCAACAGCCTGATGACACACTATCTTCCGTAACTGAGCTATCTTGTTGGCTAACATCTACAACTACTTCAAAAATTCTTTCGGAACTGCTCAACGGATCGTCGCCTGCATTTATCTCATCGTCATCCCCAATTTGTATCACAGGTGTAAACCCAACCGGTCTTTCAATTTCTTCATCAGTCGTTTCATCGTCAAGGTTAACTGTGACTAAACTGGAACTTCTTCGTGTCATGCTAGATTAAAGTCACTTTCTGGAATTGCTACTGGTTTCTTTTTCCGTTTCATTCTGATTTAGTTCAAAGTTGTCACCGTAATTGTTAAACTGTTCCTAAAATTTCAAAAATGAAAGCAATGGCAAATCACTAAACCCAAACTAGAGAAGTGTTGTAATGGTTAATTAAAATAAAATTTATCAGATAAATGCTAAAAATGCTTGCTTCCGAAAAGCTACAAGGTGACTAAGTCGGAACCAAAACGGATTATAGTATTTATGGAATGGCCGACTTCTTCATTGATTTCCTAAACAATAGATAGTAGAGTAGGCCAATGTGTTAGTGTTTTTCAGGGGTGTAATTTCATTCATTTATGTCACATACGAGTACATACTTGCTTTACCTAACGTTTTTAACATCACATAACCATACACTATACATACGTGTATTCAACACTGATGCATTTTATTGATGAAAAAAATTTAAAATAAAAAGCTTGTATGACTCTGAAATGGCTTGAAACCAGAAGTAAAGCAACGTAGCTGGAAGCATGTACTATAAAATATATATGACAGGATGGCATATACATGCAAAAGAAACTTGTTTGCATTTCCCTAAATGAAAGGTTCGAATAGGAGTTCAAGCAGATATCGAATAATTCCGTCTGACTCACTCACCACACCACCTCGGCTCGTGTCAATTCCACAGAGATTAGAAATCACCTTCAACATTTGTATGATTGTATTCTTAGCTTACTTACTACTTTGTTTGATGTTGGTGTTGTGGAACGGTGAACGAGGGAAGAAGAAGTAGGGTTTTTGCATGACACGTGAAAGTCTTCTATGCACCATATCATATACAAAATGTTATTAGTTTACCCTTCAAGCAGTGGATACATACTAATTATGCATTTAAATGTATGCATGGCATATTGGAGTGTCGGTGAAAATAGGTGGACATTGGCATGATCAGACAACCCCTCTACATCATTTATTTATTAATATACCTCCCAGCAGGGTATTTTTGCCATCTTAAGCAATTTACTGGATTTGTTCTTCTCTTCCGTTTCCAATACAAGATACTGAAACAAGAGAATTTTTCATCATGACTTAATTGAAAAATACGGATTTTACATGAAATGTCCCTTAAGTTTACTCAATTGTTTGATATTTTATCTTGCCAGTTGAAGAAATAATTGGGAAAATGAAAACATATATTCGCATATAACATTTTATTACATGGCTGATCATATTACATTATTAAATATTATATAAAATTTCAATTAAAAGCGTCAAATGCAAAATAAATTTAGCAAAAGCTAACAACGGAGTACTTCAAAGCATATAATCCTAAATATATGTAAAAGTAATCTACTTGTAGTTACAACGTAAAATAATTCATGTAAATTTAGGTTGTAGTTGTGTAGTTGTAGTTTACCTAATTTATCTTCATGTTTTCACGATATTTAACGGAACATCTCTAACTCCACCTATGTTTTTCAAAAAAGCAATTCTTCTTCCCGATCCTCTAATCTATTACGTATTATTGGTGTACAGATTTCAGAAGAGGTTACTATTATTACGACTATACTATTGTGAAGAATTAAGGACGCAAGGACTAACGTACAAAAATACGAAATACACAAAGATTCCAAATCATATTATCCAAATCATGTCCATTCCCATTCTTCAATATAAATTATAAAATCAAATTGTTAAAGCTTCTACGGCTTCCCTTCACCCGAGTTTCTTTCACCACGAACTCATTCTGACACAACTTCCATTCCATTAGAAGCCGCCGCAACATTCCTCATCTCAGAATGTTGAGATGCTGGCTGCTCCAACGGAATAGGGATTTGACGAGATAACAAGTGCATCTCAAATTCCGGATGTCTTTTTAGGTGAGCGCAATAACTGTTGCAGTATACAAACGTGAAGGCAGAACCGGCAGAAGTAACTTGGACTCCTGGATCGCTTCCTGCTTCTTACGATGGGTTTAGCTTTAGTTGCTCGGGGTTCTGAAATGGGAGTGATAAATGCATAATGATACTGCGCAGTGTGCAAAATACAGCAAAATATCATGGGGTTGTTTTACCTGCTTCGTGCTGGACTATTATGTGAACCTCCAACTTCTTTCTAAATTCCTCCTTCTTCGCTGCCGTAGAGTCAATTGGGAGATTAATCCGAAATGGACACAGGCTACACCGGAAAAAATTACTCTCGTTTCTAATAATTTGCTCCAGAATATCCACGCCATTAGAAGAGTGAGGTTTTGGCAGCAGGTTGGCATTATCATCAGCACGGTTTGAAAGGGACTCATCCTCTGCGTCAGCGTCATTGGTCATTGGAGTACTGAACAAAATATGAATTGGTGTCGTTTTAGAATCACATTTTAACTTCGCCATCTAAAAAAGACCATTCCTATCAATAGGAAAAAATCTTACAATTGTTCTTGTTCATCGTTCACGGCTATCGGATTAGGTTTAGCAGAAGTGGAGTACAGGGGAAGAGGAATTTGATATCCCAGATCAACCTCTGCAAGAAAATTAGTGGCGACGGGCGGGGGTGGACATTGACTCGCTTGGGAACAAATTGGTCCTGTTTCTTCAGGGGCTTCAAAGTTCAAATGGGGATCAACTCTGTGTGCACCTACGCCTGTTTTGGGATTCGGGTGTCTTTTGTAGTACCCTGAGGATAGAAATTATATTCATTACATTATAGTATTTCAAATAGTTCAAAATAATTAGTGGAAATTTATTTTCAGTCGAATAGTTATCTCTTTATAATATATCATTACCTTGCGCAATGATATCCCGAAGTTCACTGAACTTGAAAGGGATAAAAGTAGGTGGCAACGGTCGCCTAACCCGTTTTACCTTCCGCTTAATCACTTTATCTTGAAATTTTAGCACCAGTGAGGAAATTTGCTGCTGCCACATCCACATCTGCTCCAAATCGGCTGTACAGTCATCGCAGAAATATTTAATCTCTTCAGTTAAGATCAAGGGAAGATCGCGGGAGAGATGTTTGCCCAAATTCTTTACCAGTTCACTTGCCTCCTCTGCTACCTTTAGGTGAGAATCGTCTGGCTGCGGAAGTTGAACAGTTTTGGAACACAACTGGCAACAACTGGCAATGGGGAGAACGGTGCTCCTTGCTTCGGGTGTAGCTAGGTTCAACTTGGAATTGGACACACGCTTTTCAACGCTCGGCACCGATTCCTTATTACGACTGTTCGAAGGCATTCGCATTCTGTTGATATTCTCAGCTTCAGCTCGAACTTGTTCTATGAGTTCCCTAACTTGAATGAGTTTCTTCATATCAGAACACTACGAGGATGTTCCTCAAATTATGAACCGAGCTCAAACTTCGAAATTACGAAAAAATAAAACAAATTGGTTTTCCTCCCGTTAACTTTTCCTCTAGTTAGTACTCCGTCTGAGACGTAACTGAAAGGAAACTATCTGGAATACGGGAATAATACAGGGGGAGAGAGTATCTGATTCTCCAAACTCGAGACAATGAATTTGCATTTATTTTTGAGTAGCTTTTGTTAGATTGATTAAGTGTTGGGCAAAGAAAGTGGGAGCCAGCCTCTAATTTGCATGCCCAATGCAAATGACAATGTTTCGATAAAAGAAATGCATGCATCAATCGTACAACAAACAAAACTCAAATGCACAGTCTGCATTGCATTGAACATTTCTTATCTCCTGATTCATTTCCAGGTTTGTGATAAAGGTATATTCATAGGCGTTATAAGATGTGATATTACTTTCTAAATTCGATGAAATTCGTCCTTTGTTGAGCATGAGCCAAAGTGACATTCTAAGAATATTGTGGAATTTTTTAACTGACAATAATGAGATTGGTGAATGACACTAAAGTATGCAATCGGTGCTGCTTCGGTTTGCATAAAATTACAAATACAATTCCCGAAATGTACATGTTAATTTGCATTATGGCGACATAATCTATGTGATGTTTGGATGCGGATGAATGAGCCTCAGAAGTCCTTACTATTTGGATACCAGCATTGCCCTTATTGCCGTATACTTACGTTCAAGGTTACGGAATGCGCAAGCAAAGGAATGTAGATAATTCACGATTTTCTTGAAGAACTGGAGTACTGCAACGTGTCAAGAGTTCATAAAAATGCGTCCTCGGAATTCTTCGTCTTTAAAATAGAGAGATAAGGTTAGATTTGTTGTTCTTCCTACTGAGGTAGGATCCAAAAAATAACGTAACGAAAACTGATGCATCTCAGTATTTGGATGTAAATAACCTTATTTTTCTATGTACATTTGCCCGTTCCTTGAATGCCACAGCATCTTGCTCTGCGAATGAAAGTACGGGTAGGTGCGACCTTTGACCAAGTAAGAACAGATTACCGTTAAAAAAATACACTTGATTATCCAACAAACGGTCAAAGCGATCCAAATGCTGAAACTTTAATTTAACATGATCGTGACTCGAAGTGAAAAAGTTTACTGACGAGAAACAAAGTTGTTGATTATTAACTTATAAAAATCTAAACAATACATATTATATTATGTTGAGAAACATAAATATTTAAGGAAATATTATTACGAAATGATTTTAAAAATTAAAAAAGAAAATCGTCACAGCACAGTTAACGTGTTCTCAGTAGTTTGTAGAAAAAATGAAATGATGAATTCATTGATGCTCGGAATTTTTCGAAGTGGAGAAGCCACTTCACAAATCCTTATGCCTTTGAGAAAAACATTAAATCCAGGCAAGCCAAGAAGGGAGCTCTTGTTTCTATGATAGAAGTAAACAAATAATTAACTTGTCTTCCAACCCACAATTGAATACCAATAATCGATATTGACCTGCTCAATTACCTCCTTTCCCTTTTCCCTCTCCTCAAATTCTTCAATCAGATCGTCACAATCTAAGTGGGCTTCGGGCTCCCAAGAGCTATCTTTACCGTATCCCTTCCATTTAATAAGATATTCATAAGCGCCACATCGAAAACGCTTGTCAAGAACTTTCTCAACCTGTAAGCAACATTGTGCATAAATGTTTACGTTATTATTACGTTATCAAACCCGCAGGAAAATACGATATGGATATTAGGCATACCTCATCATCATCGTCAGATTCTTCTACATCCTTTCCATCGTCATCTTCCTTCTCTGGAGACCTTTGGCTTCCAGATGTAGCTCGACCTTTAGTTACAGCTTTTTTTAAAGCCTTGGTTGCGGGCCGTGTTCGTCCTTTTTTAGCTAGAGGTAGGAAAGGCTCATCTTGATGCTTTTCTTCTTCCTTCTCCTCAACCTTTTCCTCCTTGAGAGCACTTTTGAGTCCAGAGGTGGAAGCTACTCGTCCTTTAAGAGCAGGTTTTTGGGAGGCAGCCTTTTTTGATCCCTTGACCTTAGGGGGTCGTCCTCGACCCCTCTTTACTGGTAGTTCATCCTCATCTTTTTGTTCTTCTTCTTTATTGTAAATCCCCACACTATCATACGTCTTTGTTGATCTCTTGCGAGCGGGTCGTCCTAGTTCCTTTTTAACTGGAGGTTCGTCCTCATCTGTTGTTTCTTCATGGTAGACTTTGTAGACTACATTGTCGAACACCTTCGTCGACCTCTTCTTAACTGGCCGCGTTGATTTGGTAGCCATTTCCTGCATAAAAAATCAAAGAAAAATTATATACAACAG
>JAQGAP010002424.1:0-15224 GCA_034697805.1 Orchesella bifasciata | reverse complement strand
CATTACAATCGACATTATATGAAAAATGACATGTTGGACATGGCCGCAGATTATTTATCTACAACTCAAACCAAATAATAATGTAGTTGCTAATTATTTATTGTTATTTAAATCGCTGTGTCGATTTTGCTAGCAAAAAATTAGTTAAGATTTGTGATTATCTCTCCTACTTATAATTAGGATGGTAGTGATTTATTTGCAAGTATTTAATATTTGAATATGAAACGTTGAGGAGTTAGTTAGGATATTATTATTAGTAAAATTTGATATGGATATCCAAATCCAACCCGAAAGCAGGAACTTGGTCTGGTCTGGATAATGTTTTTGACCGTAGATAGTAATCAAAAGAGTTTGGTGTTAATAAACATACCCAATATTGATGATGACGATGAGGATATGATTAATAAAGCGTTTGTTACCTAAACTACTCTCAAGTTATTTTCTGATTAATTTTACTCTAGTTAGAAGAATAGAGCCTCTATTATAGAGGGCCAGCTCAGACTTAGATATATGGAATACAAGATTGCACTAGCCAAACATTTCAAGTTTGACAATGGACGTCATCAATTTTAATTGATCTTGTGTGTGGTTATTTGCAGAAAGTTGAAATGATTGCGAAAATGAGAAAAATAAGGAGAAGCATAAATGGTGTCAATATCGGCAAAAATTTGTCGTTTTCTAAAAAAATTTAGACTTCAAAAATCAAAAAATTTCAATGAATTTTTGTGGGCAAATCAGTTTTTTCATAAACTTGACATTTTTTTCTAGTGTGACATATCAATCGAAAGCAGTCTGATTATAAATATTCACTTCAAAAAATCGGAATTCAGAACAGGGTCAGAGGTCACGATTAATTATTTCAATGACCAACATGGCTTGTGATGTATTATTCGAACGCTAAATGAAGTCGGGCTGCCAGACAAAAAGACAATTCACTTAATTACCTACATTTCAAAAGAATTAAAAAAGATACATATGAAAATGTATGCTTCTCACGTTAATGCACTGACAGTGAATCGTTTGTCACAGCTTGAACACAGAAAGGGTTGTGCATCCGAGTGGTGAGGACAAGTTATGTCAAATAAATACGGAACGTTGTAATTGCGTGCAACAAATACCGACGAATTTTTATAGTACGTTACTTGACGTAATCTTGCTATAAACTGACAGAAATGAACTGAAAGAACCCTAGGTAAAGAGTAAACGTGAAATAGGAAAAGCTTTCTTACTTTTCAAACTAAAGGTATGTAAGTGGGGTGTAATGAGAATCTACTTTTACTACTCCTTAGTTGTTATTTTAAGTAATTAATTCAAGCAATAACGGAAAGAAAAAGTAGTTTCAATTGAGTCCTTGAAAACTACAATTTTTTAGATAAAACGTTTCGCAGATTGACATGATAAGAAAATATCACAATCAAAATGCATGCGGTGTTACTTTAGGGTTCATTGCCTACAGAAAGTAGATAATTTTGCAGAAGAACACGAAGATCACATTTTAAACCTTCCTTTATTTTTCATATGAATTACAGTCGCAAAAATGCATATGCTTCTTATCACAGTTTATACGAAAACGAAGTACTTGCTAGCGATACGAAAAAACTCACAACTCAATGTTGTAGAAATGGAATTCCGTCGAATGGTAAAAAGCATTCCCATTGCCATCGCTCACTGTCTGTTGCCGAGATTAAAATTGTCCTTGCTCTCATTTACACAAATTCATACTCAAATTCACTTGTTCTCAATACAATAATAATAATTATTGAATTGTTTACCTACGAAAAATACGCACCACTTGGCAGCTAGAAAAGCATATTTGAGAGGAAAAGTAAGGTTTTAAAATGTAAGTTTTACTACTTCGCAATTTGTTTTATTTGTCGCACTGTTTTTGAAATTCATAAATTCAAGCTTTATATATGAAAAAAATTCGACACAAAGGTAAAACTGTAAGTTCAGTGTGAGGTATGAATCTCACTTTGCAGGGCCAATCATTGTAATCGTGAAATCTTTGTCGGAATATTGTATCGCTCAGTGTTCAAACCGCAAGTGTCATGTTAAAATTAATGTTATTGTCAATTGTACAAGGAATTTACTTCTGATTGAAATTGCTTACTTAGTTCTCATCATGAAAATTTCTCGCTTGTTTCACTTTTCTGCTTCATTTCACTACAACGTGTGGCATCAGCATTCAAAGAGGAATATAATCAAAATGCAAACAAGTTAAGTTTACCTTCAACGCTTATGGGAAACTGGATGTCAAGTGCAACACTATTGCAAATTGATATATCCGTGAACAGTGAAATCCATCGCAACTCCGGATTGTAACCACCTTTCATAATTTGCATTATTGTAGGTTATACACAGCTCGATGAACACCAGTGTAACTGGAAACTTTCTAATGAGCAGTAATCCTGACAAGCTGGCACATTCAGAAGGATGAGACGTCTCACAAAGTTTATACGAAACTTTAGCTGAATTTACTTTTGCTCGTTTTTGAGCGTTTCGTGGAGGCTGTAACCTTGCTGGAAGGGAAAGATATGAGTTACGAACAAAATAAACCCCACGGTTTGCATTTATACGCTGTTCTAGGACAGAAAAATTTCACAGAAAGATGAAAAAGGTTGATACAATTGAATGCAGCTTCTTTTGCTTTGTGTACCAGGCCATTGTGATTGCATTCTTTTTTTTTGTGGAACCTTGAACTTGAAAGGGAAGTAGATGAATTTGTATTGAATGTATAATGTATGCTACGTATGCCAAACAAATAAATATTTGGGGTCGTGATGAAAGCTGAGTTCAAACAACTCTAAAAAGCCGAAATTGCTCATTTTCAGTATTTTTTTTGGGACTTTTTGGATTTTTAATTTAGGCTGACGCAAGCATGAACTTCTTGTAAGCGTACTATTGCGTACTGACAAAGTTTAAAGTATAACGTCACTGTTTGAAGAAACTCTTCAAATAACAATAAAAAACGAAACTTCAAATTTGAATAATAATTTTTGAAAACTTAACTGTTTCTCATTTATTCTATTCATCTAAAAAAATTACAGAGTTATTTTATACGCATTATCCTAAATATGCACCATCAACCTTTGACGTTGTTCTGAAATTTTGAAGAAAAGCTAATAATTAAATGGTCACTCAATTAGCACCTTGAGCCACAAACGCTAAATTATTTTTATTTACCAAGCAATATCCTAAATTAGGCTCAGTCGTACAGTTCCCTGGACGGAAACCACGGGTTTCGCAGCATTGATCGAATAAATCCATGCGCTCTGGCTGGTAACAAAATGCAACGCAATCTTGCAAATACACGGGAACCCCATCGTTTTCCAATACTGCATATTATGTTAGAAACTTATTTTAAAATCATGATTCAATTATTCACTTATAAAAGCTTTTGCACGAAAGTGATTTACCTGGCACACCGGTTACGGCTGTTGCAACAAATGCCACTGAAATTAGTAGTAAAAGTTGATAGTGTGTAGGGTTCATTTTTATTTATGTCCGTGTTTTAGTCTATGAAATTGAAGGAGGATTGGAAGCTTGCAGAAGTTGACTATACCGTTTAGTTATGACAAGAGAATGAGCGAAGATCCTCGCTTTTATATCATACTCAACCCAGAAAATATCCGAGTATGGTTTCTTTGGATATGTAGCCCTGTTGAACTTGACCAAAGAAATACAATTTTTTAAGCTACGCAGAAGCAAAAGGATTATAACATTTGTGTTTACAGAGATCCGTGTGGGTCTGCGATCAGGTTGTACTTCCTTTAGAAAGGTCCACAACTGGGACATGCCTTTGTGATCGCAAGGGTTGTTTTTGTAACCTTCAACTTGAAAAAGGAAGTGGTCAAGGAAGAAAGGCTGAAGAAGGAATTCTACATTACAAAATGTAATGGCGTTGCCGTCTCAGTGGTCCATCCTTGAGTTTCATTTTGTAGCTTATATACTTTCTTGGTAACTTTTATGATCTTGTAGTAAAAAGGTAATAATTCATTACAGCTTGTCGGACAAAGGTTTTCGCATCATTTTCCATTTTTAATAAATCAAGAGGCAATTATTAAAACGGATATGATGAATTTTTGAACGATGACTAATTTAATTTGACAAATACCCAACAAATTTGATACAATTTTGCCATGTTTGAAATCAAGGGGTGCGTTTTTATATGCCATGAGGTTGCATTGCTGATATTGTTGCTGTAATTCCTCAGTCGGGAAGGACCTTCTTTGGGAAGAAGTATTAACAGTCTCCCAATCCCAATTATGTAAGCATTGACATTCAATCAATCAATTGTAATTTTCAAAAATTACATCGCCATAAGATTGATTCAGTGGAACTCTTTCTTACTGATTTAACCTTGAAGTATTATGTATCTATGTATTACACAAGTCTTTTAAACATTTTGCAGTTAAAATTTAATACATTTATACAGTAATATATGTATCTTGTATCAGAACCAGTTGTCTAGTCGGGAATATATTAAGTCTTTGTCGTTCATTTCATCTTTGCACTTTTCCTCACATTCCTCCGCGTTTATAAAAGCATATCCAGGTTTTATGCACCGCACACCGTCCTTATCGCACATCCCATTTTGGAAGACAAACTTTCCTTTGTTACCCTTCCCACAAACCCCTTTGGAGTACGGTTTACCATCACATGGAGCTACAACAATGTAAAAAAAAGCTCAAAACCTCATCAAATTGACAAACTTTCATTTTAATGTAAAAGTTACCAGCTGCGGAAGCAAATGCGATGATTCCAATCACCATCAAAAGCAAGTGGATGTATTTTGGTAGCATTGTGATTTCCCAATCAACCGGAAATAGAACACCCAAAGGGAAAACTACTCGATGGGCTAAATTTTAGCATAAGTTGAATTGAAGGTTTGAAAATGTGGAAAATGGAATTCGCAAGACAAAGCAAAGTGATATGATGGCTTAATGTTAATGTTTGACATAAACTTGAGGTGATTGTTTCATCAATATTGCAAGTTGCAATTAATACAAAAAGTTGTACGTAATTATGGCAATTAAGACAAAATTATGATCATCTGTCATTATTGCTCGAAGATTACAATTAACATTACCAGATTTCTATGATTCGCAAGAAGCATATTTGCAGTTGTGACACAAGAGTTTAATGCTACATTTATACTTTGCAACGACGTGGAAATATTTTCCCAATGATTTTAATGGATGAGTTGTGCTGAGGTTCTGATGTTTT
Source organism: Orchesella bifasciata (assembly GCA_034697805.1). Taxonomy (NCBI): domain Eukaryota; kingdom Metazoa; phylum Arthropoda; class Collembola; order Entomobryomorpha; family Orchesellidae; genus Orchesella; species Orchesella bifasciata. The sequence goes on along the minus strand of JAQGAP010002424.1, from coordinate 9,998 downwards.
AAGCTATTATTACGAAGAATTATCCAGTTTCTCTTTTAAAACTGTGTTTTCTTATAATTTTGTTAGTCTTAGCTGGTTTCACAATGCCCCACGTATGGTTTGACAGTTTTTTAGCCAAACAAAATGACTTTGCGATTTTACTTGTCACGACGAGGATCATTGCGTAACAAAGTTGTTTAAAAATTAACTTCGCTCCAAGGTATGTGAACGTTAGTTCCAGAATTTTGCAGGAAACTCCAAGCACATGCTTATTTTTAATTCACGGAACTCCTCAGACATTAATTTAAAGTTTTATTCATTCATTCAAGTCATAAACTGCAGCAAGAGCCTGAAGGATGTTCAAAGGGAAAATTGCGTGGAGGACCGACTCCTTCGTTAAATTCATGTTAATGCTGACACAAATTAATATCCACTCAATATGTTGTATTACAGTTTGTCTTTGAATAGTCCAGAACGATAATGCCTGGAAAATGTGTAGCAACGACATTATAAATGTAATTTGACAACCGCAATTCGATGAGCTTCCACAACTTTGATGAATTTTGCGTCCCATCACGGCCTAAAAATCATACCAAGCATGATCATGAAAATGCTGACCTTCCTATTTAAGTGAATTTGCTGCTTTTAGTGAGTAACGTATTAGTAAAGTCAATCTGTAAAATGTCAACTATGAGTTCTCTGGTTTTGAAAGTTAGGTACAACTTATGACTCAGTTACTCAAGGCTATTTTAGAATGAATGTGAATGATGATAACAATTATAATACAAATAATTATCACATTTTGATTTGATTGTTCTTTATGATTATAAAAAGTTTTTCAGCTAAACCTAAATTTTTAAAGCTCATTTCGTCTACTCATTGGTCCAGTGATGATGATGCTGATAACCGTTTTACACGTGTGACTACAGGCTAAGTAAAAATTGACTTCATATCTCAGTCACCTGCAACTGATGTAATTTCGGTACATTCATACACAAATTCTTGTATGCTATCAGAAAGGAAGTAAGGGAAAGTTGAAATACGCTACTTACATGGAATGAAAAAATGCATATATCCCAACACATTTAACTCCACAAACATTACTTTATTTTCGGCATGCCCGGTTGCACATGATGATGATTTTCGGTAGCTATATAATATTTCTGTGTACAAAAACCAGCGGTTTGCATATTAGATTGTGGAGTCTACAGCCCATTAAGTAGATGTTCTTGAAATATATACCTTTTCTCTTTTCTTCCTCAAGATATATGAATGGAAACCGGTTGCTCAAAATCAACTTCAAGGTTTACAGGTACTCAATTGTTGGTTATATGAAACTGTTTTTTCCGGTCAGCTGCGTTTTTGCTTGAATATACCCTATGTGCCATGAATATTACATTTGTATGATATAGCTTGCATACCTGAATACTTTGAACAACACATCTATATACAACGGGTATGGTCCACCTTGTATTAAAACATTCATTAATATCAGAGTTGACCAGCTAGTAACATCCTTCCATTTTGAACAAACCCATGTCCAAATGTGAAAAAAATAATTTGCGCCTAAAACTAATATACTTCGAATTCGTTGAAAAAGTAACTCGGCAAAGGTAAGTTGTTCCATCAATAGCTTTTTAATTTTATTTCTGTCAACGAAACAATGAAGAGTTAAATTTTAATATAAAACGCTTTGATTTCAGACTACTGGGATCCCACCAAACAAGTTAAAACTGCAAGATTAAAATTAACTGTAAAAGTCAACATGAGTGACAAAACGAAAAGAAAATCCCACAAATGTGGCGTTTGCAGCCGTGCCTTCAGTAAAAACTATGAATTATTGCTGCATATCAGAACTCACACTGGAGAAAAGCCATACACTTGCACCACCTGTTCCAGAAGTTTTGGAACGAAGTCACTTTTAACTAGACATTTTAGCACACACTCAGGCGAAAAGAAATTTAAGTGCCCAAGCTGTCCAATGGAATTTTATCGAAGGGACACACTAAAAGATCACATGCGTTTGCATACTGGAGAAAAACCATTCAAATGTGAAATTTGTGGCCACTCTAGCAGGCAAAAAACTCATCTGAGGTCACACATGCGGGTACACACCGGCGAAAAACCGTATAGTTGTAACGTTTGCTCCCAGAAATATGGAACGCCAAAGACGCTTATAAATCATATACGAAGTCACACGGGTGAGAAGCCCTTTAAATGCGACGTTTGTGGAAAGTGTTTTGGAAGACGGAACGTTTTGAGTTATCATAAACGAGTTCACAACAAGGGTGGGAAACTACACAAGTGTGACATCTGTTCCAAGGAGTATGTTTACCCAAGCAGTCTCAGAGAACATAAGAAATTTCACGCAGAAGGAAAAACACATAAATGCGACACATGTGGGAAGTGCTTTTTCAGAAAACTAAATCTAAAAGGACACCTGCGAGTGCATTCCGGCGACAAACCGCACATTTGTGAAATATGTGGAAAAAGATACCCCACAAAGCAAGAACTCCAATGCCATATCAGAAAGCACTTGGGAGAGAAAGTATTTAAATGTGTCAAGTGTAATAAATCATTCTTTTCATATGCCGGACTTAAGTACCATAACGTTTCCAAACATCAAGCTAAAACACATGAGTGTGTTTTCTGTGAAAAAATGTTTTCCCGGTTAAGCGATCTGCAAACTCATATTCTCTATCATATTCAGGAAAGAAGCTACTCGTGCAGTATTTGTGACCGTGATTTTATAACGTTAGGAAATAAAATTACTCATGAATCAATTCATTCAGGAATCAAATCTCATGTGTGTATTATTTGTGAAAAGTCATTTTCACAGAAAGGCAGTCTTTTTAATCATATAAGAAAGCATATTGGAGAATGAGCGATTTGATGCAAAATGTGCCGGGAAAATTTTGTTTCTTTTACTAAACTTCGATAAAAGCAATATGTGGCTCATAACTTTGTACTAAACTTCAAAATCCGTATCAACAAAAACAAATATTTGAAAGTAAGTAACAGGACATTTTATTACTCCCGTAAATCATGTAATTTCCACAGTATAAATCTGTTTGATCGTTGTTGAAATTTTGTTTCCTTGTATCCATGCTATAATATTTCCGATTAGTTAAAAAGTAAAAATGTGATTCAATTCATTGTGGCTCAATTCATTGATCGATTGCAATTTTGTTACAGTTGGCAAAAATGATGGGAAGTGTTGATAATCAGCAGAACAGCGTTTTCTTGGAAATTAACTTTTTTGCTATTTAAGCAGCTGGTTTGCTTATCAAATCGTGCTGCTGAATTGCTTTTCATGTGTTTTTGGGGTTTTCACCAGATACATGTATATGGAAACAACAAAAAAACAAGCAGAAAACCAGAGAAGAAAAGCCTAGATAATATCCTAAAATTGCGCTTAGTTGCCAACATTGATAATGGGTGATTTGTATTTTACCAACATAATATTTTTAAGAACTTGAGCTCAGTGGATTTGTGGTTGTTGAGTTGATTTTTCTTGTAACATATAGTTGCGGACTTTGACCCTGAAATAGTTTAATCAGCTATAAAACTAGATTTGTATATATGTCAATTTATGATACTTTCGTCACATGTATATAAATATATTTTTGCACATCTTCAGAATCCGATTCATTGTAATTTTAATTTCTTTGCCCATTTTAAGGATTCCATTAGTTTGATTGTCAAGAAGAATTTGGAAACAATCATTTGAAAGCAACGAGAAATACCATTAATCGTAGTAATATATTATTTGGACAAAAACATTTGCTGCACTTATGTCAGTTTGGTAAAATGTTTAATCTATGTCAAACACGAAAGAGAAAACATGTTTATGCAATAAATACGAATATAACAAATATTTTGAAGCTCTGGATGTTTGTTTACAGTCTTTTTGGTATTGGCATGTTTGATACTAAACTCATTTTTGTTTGCAAGATTTATTTGCATGCAATCTGCATAAATTTGACATATACTAATGTAAATGGTAAATGCATTCCTTTGGCATTGTGTGTTTGCAAGCAAACCGTGGAGTGAGTATCAGTAAGTTTACACTTATCTTCCAATCTGCAAGTGGGAAAGCATAAATTGGAATCTCTTCTTGGATATACATTCAGTATCGGAGATGATACTACTGATGATAATGCCGATCACTCTTCTTCACCTTTTTTCGTTTACCTGACGAAATGGTTATACATTGAATGCATGACTCAGTCACAAGCAACTGTTCAACGTAATAAAAAAATAACACACATACTAATATTTTGATCACTTTATATCGATTAGTTTAGCAGCGAGCATCGTAACTTAGAAGGTGAGCTAAGCGATAAATGAGTGGGAAGTTTTTTTAGCCTACAAATGATTAAAATCCTATAAAGAAACTGATTGTCTAATATTGGCTATTGAGTATTTGTAAATTGAATAGCCGGGAAAATAAAAACTGTTACGATCGGATTCACATGAGCAAAGACTCGTTTTCTTATAACTTTGTAAATTTAAAAATTCTAAACTCCTAAAACAGTTTAAAATCTTGTGTTTATTGGAAATATGTGTGTCGGTACGTCGCTGTAGGAATTTGTAGCTGTAGAAGGAAACAAATCGGTTGGGGTTTCATTTTGAATAAAAACATGGCTTGTTTCTGAAGTTTCTGCTTTTAATATGCAGCGATTGTGCCTGTGCTGACTGTCTTTGTCGGATTAACTAGTCTACTTCATCTTTCCACGTGGTTCCGTGAATGGTTACAAAATTATATTAAAAGGTATAATATTTCTTACAAAAGGCACATCAGTATCATGAACCAAATCAATGGAAAGTGTATGTCTGACTTTTGACGTGTAAAAGGCATAATATCAAGTTGCCCCAGTCATATTCATCATATTTTTGCAAGCAGTAAGCATATGCTCTGCCATAATTCCAATTAAAATACATTTACATCTCATCCCTCAAGGCCATAAATATTCATGCGTTGATTATCTCTCCACTCCGGAAGTGAATCAGATCTTTCAATCTGTCACACAAGCTGAAGCAAAACGTTTTGAAAGGAAGGTAGCTTAATGATGATTCACACTCATTCATACTGCGAACTAGTAGCCAACCAAATGATGTGCGAATCATCACCTCACATGCATCATTTTATCATTATTTCTTAACCTACGATTCCATTCCACCATGCAGAGTTTGTAGTGCAAATGATTTGTCCACTAGCTGACGCTGAGCAGGAATTCACATTAAGCATTACGTTAACAGATGGAAAACTGCTCGGAGCAGCAGGAGCTCCAAGACATTCAAACACGTACTAACAAGCTGTATCAAAATACAACTCTTAAACCTAAATATAATTGAATGTTATATGTCGTGCAGCTTAATGTATATTATAGTTATTGGACTATTTATTCTAGCAACAATCAAGAGTTTTTATAATATTATGTAGTTTATTACTAGGTGATTTGAACTAATCCTAACAAGATTAACAATTTCTAACAATTAACTACTAATTGTTTAGAAACCGATGGTATATAGTGGAAATCTTAACTAGGTACAACTGTCGACTAAAATAAACATGATAATCTATAAAAATGTAAACTGTTAAAGTTTTGTATGTTTTTAGAAAATATAAAACAGAGTGCAGGGTTTTAAACAGGTTTTAGTTATTTTTCATATCCTTCATACTTAATTCAGCAATACTAGCCGCTTATAAAACAACTAAAAGTATCATTAGAAAATCAATATATTGATAGATGAATTCACCGAATGTACCTTTAGTTACTGTGTAAAATGGTTAACAGACATTGAGTGACAAGAATTGCAACTCACTGTTGTGTATCGCTTGTTGTTTAAGTCGTGTGAATTACCGCACACGTTCGTCAGTTTGAAAAAATTGTCTCAAAAGTTGTGGAAACAAATTTATTTTCAAAATTTAGCAGTGGTATCACGACATAAATACACCTTTATTCCTAACCGAACTGCGTTTTTCGATGAGGGGTAATATCCCACAAAGCGAATGACATGCTGTAATCTGAAGAACAGAGTTGTAGCTAAAGGTTAAGCCAATTTTTCATTCGAAACTCAGAAACAACAGCGGGCTTCTTTCCTCCCATCGCACTTCACGTATGCAGGTTTGGAAATCCATGACAGAGAACGGCTTGCCAATTATATTCCCCAAACTCATCACACGTGAACTGGGCTGGGAAATGTAGTTGATCGATCGCCCATTTACCTTTAGGTCAGTTAGGGATGGAAGCAAACAGATCTTTGTAGAGGTGAAGGGAAACGCTCGCAAACACAATGGAAATGAGTTCAAAATCTCCAAAAGGCAAATGGGCGATCATTGGTCCACATTTTCTCCTATGCGGTAATAAGTATAAACCCTGGGATATTTACTTGTTAGTGCAGTAGAATATCGTTGTGATTGATTTTATTGCAGTACATTTATCAATAACAAATAGGTGGCTTTTACTTTTTTAACAGGTTTTTACAACACATTAAAAATATTATATTATATTATAGTTTTTCATAGTCATATCTTTCCGTTTAAAACATTCTGTCTTTTCCTTCGATGTTTTTATTTAAGTCGAGTTTGTGTTGCGCTGATTGTTTCTTGGTAGCTCGTGTTAAGCTATCACTTCTGGCAAATTCATAACTTCTTCAAGCGTTTGAACAATTACAGTAGCAGGCACTGGGTTTGCAAACAGTTTGTTCGCATGCTTTCGAAATGGCTCCAAAGTTGAGAATTTTCCATTTAACACTTTTTGCAATGTTCTGAACTGTAATATTTCAATTAGAAATACCAGCAAAGAAATTGGAACGAGAAACACGTAGAGGTAAAAAATTACCACGGTGTTGCCATTCAATGAAAGTTTTCTTGGTTGTTTCTTATCATTTTCCTTAGTTGTGAAATTCCGTCTAGTAACTTGGCTCACCGAATCCGTCCACCAGTTTGCAATGTGTGATTGTTCCAATGAGTGTACTCTTTTCTCAAAATAATGTGCAGCCAGATAAACTTTTCTAAAAATCCAATATAGTTTTAACTCTGTAGCAGGAAGTGATTTTTTGCTCATAATCACAAACGGCTCGTTTGGTCCACCTTTAAAGTTTTCTTTGAGAGTTATGTACATGTTGAGAACAGGATCGTAGGAATCCACGTAAGCATCCAAATTGCATTTTCCAATTATATTAAGATAAAAGTCTGGGGATTCCATCTGAATCAATTCCATAACCGTATGAGGTATTTTCAAAGTTGCGTTAATTTTTTCTAAAATACTGCCACTACTGCCATTAAACATAAACTGGGATATATCGGGCAAGTACAACATCTTTAGCACTGTCTTTGTTCGTTCGGTATCCGATATATTTCTTCTTGTAAGAACCCTTTGGATATTTGGGATTGCAAATCTTGCAAAACGTGACCTTCGATTTCCGGAATAAAAAACAAAGGGTTTAGGAGAACTAACTAGTTTCTCAAAGGTATCCAATTTACCGTTGACAATTGGACTGGTGAGTCTCGTGATGTTATTTCCTTTATAACATGTCGATATAATGATTCCCGTCAGCATCCAAGTTGCCCCAACAACTCTCACATTCCGCAGATGCACAAACCTCGTGCTCTGCTCAAGCAGCACGTTCACAACAACTAAAAGTTGTTGTTTTCTTTTCCTCAAGTCTACAGTTATGCGATTGAAGTAAAAACCCGAAAAAGAAATTGCAAGGATCAGTAGAAACCAGATGGTCTCGTCAAATGCTGATATGTAGCCCCAAAAGGATATACCCCCAAGTTCGACTAAATTTGCACATGTAATAAAATGATAACCTTTAGCTTCAAACGACATGTAGTAGTGACTGCTACTCTTGTCATCAACCAAGACGGAAATGTACGGCATCATAACGTAGGCTTCATTCTCCGTTATGGTGCAGTTCGGAAACAATATACGAAGGAATACGTGCTCCAATCTGTAATCACTATTCCACTCTGTCAAATAAATGCTGTTACCCATTTTACCTTGTTTCAGAGAAGCAACTTCCTCACTGGGACTTTGAAGACATTTTGCACAATTAAAGAATATAACTGAAGATTTAAATTGAAGAAGCTCAAGTGACCTAAATCCAAATACATAGGACAGCTTAACGTGTTTGTATTGTTGTTGCATGAGCACCCCTTTAGCTTTTTTCATACAATCTTTCTGAAACAGTCTTCCCTCACAAGCAATTTCTAGTTGTTGGGGAAAGTCGTCCAAATCGGGTATCTGAGTGTGGTAAATGTTGACTACATTAAAGTCATATTTATTGATGAGAGTAATTTCGATGAATAGAACCGTATTCATAACATTAGCACTGTAAGATCTGGCTGCAATTCCGTTGAAAGCAAAAGCCAAAGGATTCCTTCCGATTGGAATTTGGAGCTGCTGGTGGGCTCCAATCATTATGAACAATCGACCAGATCTACTAAGAGAGACAGTCTCCTGTCTTCTTGCTCTCAACCTGTAGTCCACATAGGAATGAAAGTACGTAGGAGGTACTAATCGACGGTATCTTACTTTTAGGTTTTGGTTTGGAAGGTTTCCCCATGTAGCGCATTCGACAGGAGCAATGTAAATTTGAGCGTCACAGTTGAGAGTAGGTGCAGAAGCGTTGAAAAGGAACCCTTGGTTTGGTACCAAAACATACTCTACACTTCCGCCATTACAATGCCAACCTTTAAATGTACTTGAGTTCTCGTTTCTTTCTCTGTAATAATACACCGAGTGAATGATAGGCACATTGGATTTTACATTTGGTTTCAATTGGTAGTTTTGAAGAGCTGCTTCCTACGTATGGAAAAATTTAATATATAAATACTTAGAAGTGAATCACAATGCAGTTAAGAAGTATAGAAAAAATGTTGTTACCGTTGTCTTACCTTTAAATTGATAGCGTGGGCAGTAACAATGTGAACAGAACAGTGTTCCAATATATTCAAAAATTTGTTCAAATGTACTTCTGGGAATGCTCCAGCCTTCGGTGCTGAGCTTGTAGTTGTTTGATGGGCTTTTATTAGTAATAACACTGAACAGAATCTAATCGGTGTAGCAGCGAACATCATTATGAATCAGTAGATAGAAACTTGTTCGACGGACTGATAAATTGGAAATGGTTTAAGAATCTTTTCCTGGAAGAAGATTTTCTCTTAATTGACTTAATAGGCAGTATTTTTACTACAGCTGCTGTGAATTAGCAAGTCGTTTCTTCGGATTTTCCGTATTTTCAGTTTTTTAATGCAGTTGCCTTTAGTTTAATAAAAAATCAATTATTAAGACATATAGTGTGATAAGTATTGTTCATGGGCAAAAGTAGATTGTTAGATACTACCTCAATTAATCATTATTTTAGTTCAGAAAAGCGACGCTTGTAATTGTTCTATGTGCGTTGGCTTGGGACAGATCAGGAACAATTACGATTGTAATATTTCACAAAACTTTAGTATGCGAAGCAGAAAACTCATACGATGGATTTTATTTTAGCAGTCATTTATTACATTGGAGCAGGAAAGCGTGAAAATTTTATTTAAAATTTCTACTGAACCGTTCAGTGCTTTGTATCGTATTGGAATATGGGATTCTGCAAGTCAGGGTAAAAACTGAAGGTAAAGTATGAATCCTGGTAGAACAAACTATTCGATTGGTAGTCTCTTTTCGAAAGCTAGCACAAGTCTTGTTATCGAAAAACTTTCTAACAAAAGTTGTATTTAATCTTTGTTTGCCGAAGTAATTATTTTGCTTCCTGAAGAAATGATGAGTTTTTGCTATGATATGCCGGGATACAATTTAATTGATAGGGAAATTTTGTTATATGCAGTCCGGTATAAAGTTTTTTAAACTTTTGAGTTTTGATAAATAGCAGTTCCATGTTAACGTTTTATCATTGTATGAAATACCACTTTATATTCAACAGGATAATGGATGGATTTTTGCTCTGTTTTTTTGCAATAGCTTTTGCATAGGCGATACTTGGCTCGGTTTCTTGTACAAATA